>JAUZST010060782.1:0-23232 GCA_034779995.1 Parotocinclus haroldoi
GAATTTATGCTTTTATCAAAGGTCAGGAAATTCGAAAAGTTGTGTTGACAAGAGCAAAACCAGCGGGAGGTGAACACACCCACCACTTTCTTGATTGAAGTGCAGTACGTCAAGAGAACACTGGATAAGTTCTTCAAATGTTGATTGGAATTTAGTAGGAACTTGTTTTTTAAAGTATTATGCTTCGTATGTTGAGTATCTATACACTGTTGTAGATCGTTTCGAAAAACTTGTTTGGCAATTTATTTTTCAATGAACAAAGTTGGTAAGCAACAGTTGTTTGTACGTTCACCATACGTGTATATCGCACAATAAAATTTCAATGAACATTTAATATGTTACATAAATTATAGCACACCCCGTCTTGTAACATGGGGCATGTTCGTTTAATCGGACCAGCCAGTTATTAGGACCAAAACGATTACGTAACGATGTGGTTCGATTAACCAGATTCGACTGTATATGCATGTTCAATGAATGACAAGCACTGACAGCTCTAATGTTTCTGATTATGTGGCAAAAGCCTCTCGGGAATATGTACCGTCAAAAGATGATTGTTTAATGGAAATCTGACATCCTTGTGGAATAACTATAAATGTGAATGTAAATCAAACATGAAAGTGCCGTTTGTATATTTTTCGTAAAGCCACTGTTGGATAGGGCAGAGGTTGGTTAGATGTGGCTTTGTTCCAAAGAGCCCCTCCTTTCATCTCTATGGAAGGTAAATGCTGTGGGGAAGGGCACATGTACCCATGACAACTTTCTAGCGCTTTCCCCAGGGTGTTATGTTAACACTTATAAACGAGAAAGCAGTAATTGTATATGCGCATGCATGCCATAATGTCATTTCAGACTCGTAGTGTTTCATTAAATGCCTTAGTGGATTTTCATCTAATTTGTTTAAATTTTTTTTAATGCCAGGGGAAATAATAGATCAGTTTTTTCTTTTTAAAACCTGTCTTCTCCATGCTTGTCCTGTTCAGGTTGCCTGAGCCTGTCCCAAAGTATAGCACGGCCAGGCGTAAGTGCATCCTGGGCAGGACCTCAGAATAGATACGTAAGCACAAGTGGTCAATATACACTGCTCACAAAAATTGTATTTTTTTTTTTTACATTATTTTTATTTTTTTATTATTTTGAAATGGCCCATAATTATTTTTGTCAGCAGTATAGCTCAAAGATTTAAATTCAGCTCAAGTTAGTCATGTTAATCAAGTTAGTATCACATTCTTAAAAGCATTCCAAATGCCAGAGGCACTGAAATTTAACAAGAAAACAGAAAACATTCAACTTTTGGTTATTTATTTATTTTCCCCCCTCCCACATTTAATTTCAGTACTCTGAATGGTTTTTTCAGTGGCTGGGAGGGTAGCGTTGTTGCTTCACAGTGAGAATGTCCTGGGTATGATCCCAGACAGAGCAGTCTGTGTATAGTAATCGGTGTGGGTTTACTCCAGGTATGCCTTAGGCTAACTGGTTATGTTAAAATACCTATAGTTTGTGTGCTCCATGATCTATTGAGGCCCTCTCTAAGGTTGTTCCTGCCTTGCATCCTGTGCCAGTGGCTGATGATTTGTCCTTGTTTACAGGCAAAAGCATGGAGGAAATGAAGAGACTCTTGCTGCTACTTCTGGGTTGTGCTGTTCAGGTAAGCTACCTTTGCCCTGAGCTTTCAAACCTATATCAAGAAGTAGCTTTGAAATTGTCCTGCCTGAACATGTCTCCCACTTTCACTTCCAAAAATAACATGCACTTATCTGAAAGTGATTTACAATTTATTCCCGGTACAGCCTTTATATTTCAACGGGTGTTGTTGCAAATAAACGTCTTTCTTTTCCAGAAACGACCTGCTTGTTTTTTCATCTTTCATGTCTTATCTTTTATACTCCAAATACAAACATTTTTCTTCACTCCTCCGCTCTTTAGCCAGTTTTGACCATGCATGCTTTTCCTGTTTTCTTGAGAAACATTCATCTCTGGCTGCATTACATACAAGTGTGTTAAGCTTTTTCCTGTGGACTAACTATTAATTTAATACAAAGGAAGTGCCCCCATCCCATTGATGTCTTCTCTAATCTTAATATTATGGTCTCTTGGCTTCTGGTCTTTCATCTTCTGTGAACCACTTCTCAGAAGAATTATTATAATTCACTAATATCACGTATCACCAATTCCTGGAATGTCAGGAATGCTTGCTAATTCTTGTGTCTGAAATTCAGAAAATGAGTAGCAGCAATGAATATGCTCTTGTGTATAATTCTTTGTCTCTTTCTGAAGTGTGACCGTAAAGAGGAGATAATTGAAAAGATTAAGCTGCTAGACATTGAAACACAGGCAGCAATAGTTTCCCATATCCAGGAGGTGAGCAAAAGGTTCAACGTCCATAATTTATACTCAGTGTGTTAAATAAATATGTGAGCTATAGAGTGCAACAATCTCTCCATGTAGGTGACCCACAACCAGGAAAATGTTCTGGACCTTCAGTGGGTGGATGTAGGGGAGTTGCCTGCAGAGGATCTGGACCCTCTCTCCCGTACCATGGCTTTTCACCTGCGTAAACTCATTGACGAGCGGGATGAATGCTCAGAGGTATGCAAACTAACTGTGCTCTTTTTACATATACAGTATAATTACAGAGCTGAAATAATGGTTAATTTACTGAATTACTACTGGAAGTTTCGAGAGATTAAGTCCTCAGCCAGACCTCCACTGTTAGGTCCATGAATGCGATCCTTGACCTTTAATTGCTTGGTTTGTATGTTGTACCCCTATAACGGGTGTAAGTCGCCGTGAATACGTGCGCTTACAAAAAGATGTAAATGCTAATATACATACTTTTATCCAAGGATTTGCTCATAAGTAAAATAATTTAATTAAGGACCTGATGTTGTACTGAAATCCATCGGAGATGCACAAGATGACATGTTTTTACAGATCAAAACCTACAACTCCTTTTAATTCATCATGACTAATCCATTAATTAATATGCTTTGATGCCATTGAAAGAGACGTGGAATGCAGAAATTGCAGAAGTCTTTAAGCATTACCCTACTGACATTAATAAATGATTGCTTGATGGCTAACAAACCTATTCAGAAACAGAATCCACTCTCCAAACTCACATTATCTGAATTTCTGCTTGAGCAATCCAATCTGCTTGTCCATTTCTGTCCAAATAACTAGCTTAGTTGTTTAATTTTTGTTGTGTTACGAATACACCGATGCACAAATCCCAGCCAATGCACAGATAACAGGTAGATAGTAAGACCGTGTCTCTTGTGCCACTGTTATGCTGACAAATGAAAGTACACATGTCTTTAAATGTGTCAGGAACTAGGTAGGGATTTGCCCATTTGAAATAATGCACACTATATGGGCAAAAGTACTGGGACACGCTTCCAACTGGGAGCTTTTTAATCACTGAATTCAGATATTTCAATCAGTCACTAGAACACTCCAAACCAAAGAGTTCCAAACCTTTTCTGGCTTTAAGATTAGCATATAAACTGTATGCTGGGAACTCCATGCCCTATGTTTCTATTGCCAAGCTTTTAAGGCTGCTCTTACATCAGCACTCAGTATGCCAAGCATACTGCCACAGGACTCTAGAACAGTATAAGTTCTGCAGAGTAATGAATCATGCTTCTCTATCTGGAACTCTGAGTGACAGGTCTGGGTTTGGCAAATGCCAGTAGAACATTACATGTCTGACTGCATGGTGCCAGTTGTAAAGTTTGGTGGAGGCGGGATCATGCTATGGGGTTGTTTTTCAGGGGTTAGCCTAGTCCTCTTAGTTCGAGTGCTTCTGCATACCAAAGACATTGTGGGTACAGTTTGGGTAAGGCCCTTTGTTGCAGCACAACTGTGCACCAGTGCAGAAAGCGCTCTGTGGAAAAACTTGTGCAGAGGGATTTATTTGTCACAGCCTATTAATGGGATTTTCATACCAACTTTAAATGTGGTCATCCTGGTTAAAAAAAAACAATTTAAGTAAACAAAAATTTGAACTAGGATTAAGTTTACATTGTGTTTCTTCTTGTCCTCTCTCTGTGTTTGCATACACTTTCTGTCCCAGTATGACATTTAAAATTAGTTTGAATAATAATAATAGTTATAGGTTCCTTTCAGGACTCTCAAGGTCACCATACATAAACGAATAAAATCCAGCAAAAGACATGTACATACAACATAAAACAAGGAAGCAAATTTAAAAGACATAATCAAGGGAGCAGGCTAGAGACTATATCCTGTCCTAAACAGAGGAGTTTTGAGGTGCGATTTAAAATTGTCCAGTGAGTCAATATTGCAGATATCAAGAGGAAGAGGGTTCCAAAGACAGGGGGCCGAGTGGCTGAAAGCTCTAGAACCCATAGTGGTCAACTGGGCTAGGGGGGCAGTTAGAGTAGTAGATGACACAGATCTGAGAGTCTGGCTGAGTCTGTTTATGTGAAGGAGATTGGTGAGATATGGATGGGCGAGGTGAAGGATAACCTTATAAGTGAGTAGTAAAAGTACATGATGAATGCAGAATTTATCAGGAAACCAATTTGTGTGATTTATTCTATTGTTGTAATAAGGTGATCTTGGAACTGACCCAGGAGAGAGATTACCTACAGTCCCAACAATTCAACCCTGTAGCAGTCTCCAGCCCAGAGCGGTCCTCCCAGCCATCTGTGCTTTCAAAAGAGGACCGTCAACACCTGGCAGTAGAACTTGCTGATACCAAGGCCAAACTGAGGCGCTCTCGCCAAGAACTGTAAGTCTAAATAATCAGTTTTCCCGTTGATAATGTGCATATTGACTTTGTCATGGTCTACTATTTGCTACTTCTCACTTGGGTATGACTACATGTATATTTACTAGATCTGTTATTAGTGTAAACGTCTCAAATGCTACCCTTTCACTGCATTAGACATTTTTTATTGGTTATAAAGGCACTATTTAAAGTGTGATTTATGCTAATAATTGCTTGTACAGAGAAGAGAAGACTGAGCAGTTGATTGATGCCAGGAACGAGTTGGAATGGTTGGATGCCGAGATGCAGAAACTAAAGCAGGAGGTTTGCTTATATTGACTTTTAGTGGCTGCTTGGTTAACCATGTATTAGCATATTAAGTATGTTTTGTAAATGCTAAAAGTTACATATGAGGAGTTAATTATTGGGTTATCATGAAACCTTTTTTCAAATATTTAGATTTGAACAAATTTTCTTGGTCTTTCCTTTAATCCGGAATAAAACCCATAATTTGCCTATTTCTGTTATTTACAATCCAGGAATAGGCTAAAAACTGTAAAGCAAATGTGGTACACTTATTAATGACTGTCACTTGGTTATGCACATTTAAAGGTTGAAAGGTATACCAATGCTATATAATGACATATGCATGTTAATGTATTGTTCCTTAACATTTTTGTTACCCTTGACCTCTGAGTTTGTGTATGTACCGAAGCAGAATTAATTGTGTGATTACGTGCAGAACATGCAGCTCCTGGCCGAGGCGCGCTCGGTACGTGCATATCGCGATGAGGTGGACTCTCTGAGGGAACGGGCCGGGAGAGTGGACAAACTTGAAACAGAAATTACCCGCTTCAGGGAGAAAATGCATGACGTTCAATTCTACAAGGCTCGTGTGGAGGTAACCAAATTAATTGTTTCTGTTAGAGGTCCATAAGCTCTAACTAACCTGTAGATGGAAGCTTGCATTTGTTTGATGGCTTTGATGCTGTTGGACAGGCTGACCCCTGCTGGCTTATGTAGCCATTGTGCATAAAGCATTATGGCTGCTCTGGACTGGGACAGTGTTCCCTGGCAGATATTTTCTCAACTTTGTTTTTTTTTTCCCTTTAACCTTCTGTTTTACTTCATTTATCTTGGTCCCTCTGTAGGAGCTTAGAGAAGACAATGTGACCCTACTAGAGACAAAGGCCATGCTGGAAGAGCAGCTGAGCTCAGCGAGGGGTCGCTGTGACAAACTACATGAGCTAGAAAAGGAGAACCTGCATCTGCGCTCAAAACTGCATGACTTGGAAATTGTAAGTAATACATAAACTAGGGTAAGCTTCAGAGGTGTGTACCGGGGCAACAACCACATGTCATAATGGGGTGCAAACACAACTTGGAGTGGTAAAGCTGTACCCCTCTGCTTGCCAATCAGTCATAGGGTTTCAACTGTTTAACAATGGGAATTTGCAGCAATCCAGGATAAAATTGACTTTATGCTCCTGTAATTTTAGTAAGGCACAGAAACATTTTTTCTTACCTTTAAAACCTTAATTGTTTAATTAGAAGTACTCATTCAATTGTTCTTGTTGTGAAAAATTCAGTAATGTATTCCTTGATTATGTATATATAATGCAAGTTAGATCAAATAACAAATTGTCCGGTTTTTGTTAAAGTAAGTTCTAGTTTCTAGATTACCAGCTGTGGCATTTTTTAAAGATTTGTGTAGCAGAGTGACATCAAAACATTGGTCAAAACATAGTCTGCAGATTAGAGCACACACTAACTACTCATTACTATTTTAAGAGCCAATAGCCTTTATGAGTGAATCCTCTTTTAAAATATGTGTAAGGCTGCGTGGCTTACCTTCCAAAATTGCACCTTTATATGAAGCTTGTTTTGATTCATTTCAGTGAGTTCACATCTTTAAAAGATTAAAGGTAATGTAAAGGTAAAGTTTTAAATTACAGTAGAGAAAAATGTACTTGAATAAATGTTATGTATGTATGTGTAGCTCATTAATTCCCTTCTCTGGTAATAATTAGAGAGTTTATCTGTCCTACTCTCTGTGTTTATCAGGACAGGGACAGTGATAAGAAGCGTCTGGAGGAACTGCTGGAAGAGAATATGATGCTGGAGATTTCCCAAAAGCAGAGCATGAATGAGTCAGCTCACCTGGGCTGGGAGCTGGAACAGCTGGCCAAAAACAACGAGGTCAGCGAGGGTCAGTATGAGTTATGTTGTGTTACATTTACATTACTGTGCAAAAGTAGTACCACCATTAGATATGTTGTTTTAGCAGTTGTGAAATAACCATATATAGCATTGTCAACGTGTAGACCCGAAAATGCCAAACTTTCTCATGATCTTAACTAGAATTGTATGAGGATTAATATGCATTAATTGGTTAATTGGTTGCAGAGGGCTGTTTGAAGTCTTTTAAGAAGTACCATAGATAGGATCCATTCCTGACCTCCAAATGACACCTATATTTTTACAGTTTAATTTGTAATGATTATACAGCAGTGCATGGTGAAACACAGAAAGGCATAGCAAAGTAATACATTTATTTGACCAGTAGCATGCATGCTTTAAGCTTATTATTGAAACCAGGGTATCCTGATTGTGTGGGAATGGTGTGAGTAAAGGTATTGTCTTTTCAAGAGATAGTAAGATACAAGTGACTGTTAATACTAAATATAGAAATATTTTGAAATTTAAGTATACTAACAAAATGTTTAGAATTGGTTACTATACCACTGTCCAGATTCCATTTTGTATGACAGGCCTCCATGTGTGTATTCGTTGGTCATATATACTGCTAACAACAATTTGGGATAGCTCAAAATGAAATATCCCCCAATTTTTGTGAGCAGTGTAGCAGTTAATAGGTGCAAAGGATAATACCTTTTAGGTATTTCAGAATTTCTATATGTAACACCAGATGTGGACATCTGTCCCACCACCACCTTTTTACAGCACGCAAGTCATTTGTGTTCGAGCTGAACGAATCAGCATCCAGTCAGCTTCTGAAGCTGGAAAAGGAGAACCAGAGCCTGCAGAGCACCATCCAGGAACTGCGTGAGACCACCCTCAGCCTTGAAGAGGGTAATCTCCATACATTGGAGCTGGAGCGGGAGAACCAGGGCCTCAGCAATAAGGTACATCTCACCAGAAATATTTCCAGTGCTTTTCTTTGTGCTAGTGGGATAATGAGGAATAAAGATGAACCTGTTGTAATTCTTTAGCTTGAGCATCTGCAGACCCAGCTGGACCAGGAGAAGCAGACAATGAAAACTATGGAGAATCTGACAGGGGAGTTGCTCCAAGAAAAACAGAAACTGGAGAAAGCTTTGGAAACTCTTCAAGCAGAAAAGCATAAACAGGTAAAGTATGTGAATGTATTAAGAATGCATCATGTCCTGCTGTAGTTCCACGCACAGGTAATTGTTTGTGTTTCAGATCTCAGAGCTAGAGCAGGAAAAGGAGCACCTTAGCCAGGCAGTAAACTCTCTGAGGAAGCGTGCGCAGGAGGACAGTGAAGCCCGTGTGCGGGAGGTAGAAACAGAGAACCGCGTTCTCCACCAAAGCATCTCGGAGAAAGGAACTCAACTGGCAAAGCTAGAGGATGAGAAGAAGGAGACCATTAAGCAGCTCGAGGGCCAGCATGCACGTACCAAGGAGCTGCAGAATGAGGTCGAGCGTTTGGAGGATAGCCACAGGAAGCTACAGGAGGAGCTTACCGTGTTCAAGGCGGCCAGAGAACATGCTGAAACGCTGCAAAGTGAGAAAAGCATCCTGGAGCAGGAGAACTGGCGACTAAAGGAAGAAGCAGATGAACTGCGAAGTGACAGTGTGCGGGTGGCTATAATTGAAAGGGAACGGAAACATTTGCAAGGTGAATATCAGGAGCTTCGAAGCACTGTAACTGAGCTCCGTTCTCAGGCTAATCGTGTAGAGAGACTAGAGCTCAGCTGTAGTAGCCTGGATAAAGAGAACCAGAGACTTCAGCAGTGCCTTGAAAGTAGCAGCACCAAGATACAAGGCCTGGAGAATGATTTGCATGAGGCTGAGGTCCAGAGTGAGGAGCTGCGGCATGAGTTGGCAGAGCTAAAAAAGGTGAGGAGGAGGGCTGACGATGCAGAGAAGGAACGACGAAGAGTGGAGCAAGAGCTGGGTCAGACTGAGAAAGAGAGGAAGCAGCTAGACAGAGAGGCACGTAGACTGAGACATCAGGTTGAGGTGAAGGAGGCAGCACTGGAGGAGAGTTCCCTCAAGCTGAGCAACATGGAGAAAGCGGGAATGGCAATGAATAAGGAGCTGGCACGGTTGCAAGATGCTGCCAGCAGAGTCAAGGATCTGGAAATGGAGAACAAGGAACTGCAGAAACAGGTCACCATTGACAAAAGAACTCTGGCTACCCTCCGAGAGGTATAGCACATACATATTACCCCTTAGACTATCTCACATCCTTTTTTTTAATTAGATATTATTAGACTATTTTTTGTTAGCAGATGATTCTTTGATTAGGGGGACTTCTAAATATCCATGTTATATATTTGTGAATAAAAAAAATCTTTATTACAAAATTAATACCTTAGCTATTAAAATTCTTAATTAATTAAAATCTTAAAAATTAAATAAATGTTTAACCATCAATATTTTGCTCTTATCCCTGACTAAAATTTTAAAACTTTTCTGCCCCAATAAAATAGGTGATCAATTTATTTGAAAAAAAGTGTTATTACAAAAACAAAATGCTTTATTTTATTTTGTTCGTATCTATACAACTTTTGCAACATATCTACAGTACCGTAACAGCCTATTGGTTCTGTTGAGAATTATTTGACTGTAATATGTGAGTTGTAATCATGGAAACTAAGATTGGCAGGGGGAGCATGTCAGCAATGAAAGTGGAGTAACATTTTGAAGTGAGTATTTGTGAGTAATTTAATTATGTATTGCTCCTGATCATAGAGTAGGTTTATTCAGCGTAAATGCTTGCATGCAAATGCTTGTTCTTCATCCATTTTTCCCTAATGATTTAGACTGTATATAACATGCCAGAAAAATAGAAAGCAAAATCGTGCAAACTGCGCTGCTCACAAAATTTAGGGGATATTTAATAATAGGATATTTCATTTGGAATTATCCCCCAACTGTTGTGAGTGATGTATGTCCAGTTTAAATCCACATGCAATTTATCCACACTAATGAGTACCACCGAGCATGATTTTTGGTTCTGATTTTGATTTCTAACAGCTTTCATATGTGAAGGTGTGCACTCCATAAGAAAGGTGAACACAGATCTGCAACAAGCCTTTAATCCATGTTGTCAGTGCTCATTCTGGAATCATTGAATAACTGGGCTGTTCAAAACTTTCAGTTCCTTTGATTTATAATAATAATATTAACAATGCATTCCAGAATGCTTACATTGTAATTACATATTGTAATCTGTGACCTTTTTGGATTTATCGATTGTAAAAATGTACTGTTCGCATTGCCACTTATTTATACAACTTTAAAAATATTTCCATCCATCCATTACCTTCTGCTTAATCCACACGGGGTCACAGGCCAGCTGGCCACTCTGGGCGCAAGGGCAGGAACAACCCAAGACAGCTTACTATTCCATCATAGGGTGCACAGTCACACTTTAGAGACACCAGTCAACCAAGCACACATACCCGGATTAAACCCACACAGACACGGGGAGGATATGCAGACTTCATACAGAAAGGACCCAGGCCACCCCACCCTGGGACGGACCCAGGATGGTACCCACCGAGCCACTGTGCTGCCTAAGCATATTTTAAAAAGTCCAATTAATTTGCAGCTACTTTATTTCTCCGGCGCATTATTAGTACAGAAATTTGCAATTAAGGGTATTTTGAAAGGTTTGAAAACACAAGCTCGAATAGGCCTACACTTTAACTAGCATCCCATCAATGCTTGTCACATCCAAACTTACTGGACTCGAACACTTCTGAGTCAGTCAAACTGGCGTCTAGCGTAACACTGAAATGAGAGGATTATGTTTACAAACTAGCTGACCTATGTGATGTACGAACTTTAATAAACGATGTGTGTGATACCTAGCAAGCTCCGTTAAATCCCCGCTGTGTGACTATGCTATAGGAGCTGGTGAATGAGAAGCTGCGGGTACAGCAGCAGTGCAACGATCTAGAGAAACTCAGTCATGAGCTGGAAAAGATCGGCTTGAACCGCGAACGTTTACTGCAGGAAGAGCATAGCTGCGAGGACAAGTAAGAGAGCATCCAGCTGTACCAAAGTATTGGCACTTAACGACATAACGAACAGTGTTTAAAGTTTGCGGTATGCTCTTTGTGAGTTTGATGTTCATTGAATATATTATTATTTTACAAATCCTGCTTCCTCTGCAAGATGGAGTGGGTGAGTTGAAAGTTTGTAGTTAATGTTACACTAGCGTTTTCTTTCTCCCTTCTGAGCAATAACTGATACTTTAGATATACTGTATCCATCTTTTATCCTTGTTTCCTCACTCTTCTTTATTGTATGTCTTGCTTCAAGCTGTGTGATGAGTGTAGCAACCCAAACTACAACGGTCAGTGTGACATGCAGGTCCATAACTGTGTGTTATATACTATACAGTGTCTTAAATAGAGATCATTGGCTGGTGCATATTGATTGTTCAGGCACATGTGACTTGCAAAGCTTAAGTAACCATCTGTCCAGAACATACAGCTTCCACCTCAGTGTAATCTTGTGGTAACAGTGAGATCTGAGATTCTGACCAAGTAGAGTACTTGGGAGGCGTAGTCATAAGAGTTGTAGATTATACATTTACATACATGGTGAGTCAAAAGTCCCAGGACACAGGAAATGTTTTTTTTTTTTTGTTTGTTTTTTTTTTTCATTGGTAACGGTGTTCGGGCGACCACTACATGGCTTGTAGTCCATTCTCCCAGTTTCTTAGAATTTGGCTATGAGGGATGCAACAGTGCTGTATGAAATTGATGGTCTTTCTGGGTGTCTGGGGTTGTTGAAGTCGATAGCTGTGTTCCCCAGACATCAGAACCCTCAATTCCACCTTCAGTTTACCTGTGATGAACAACAAAAGTTTAGAACTTTGATTACAGTGGTTCAGAAGTTGTCAACCCAGAGACTGAAGAACTTTCTGATTTTGGCAATCGATTTCTAGGACAATTCTGGTCATCTTTAATATGGTACTTGTTCACCTTCCCATTGGGGGAAAAACTTGCCCTTGTTCCAATATGCTGGTTTTTAAAATGGTGACTAGCCTTTTTAAAATGTTCTAGCCTAAACCATCACCCTTCATTTTTGGACAAAATGAAACCTCGGTTGAAACTTTGGTCGGGGTGTTTTTGTACATGTTACAAAGGACATGGACATTTATGGGCAGGTAATGCTATACTGATTACCATAAGCTCATGTGGTAAACAGACAGCATACATGTTCCAGCCTAAACCATCACCAATTACTTAAGATTAAAATTAGATTGATTGTAAATATCATATTGAAGATTGTTTTATTTGATATAAGGTTTGAGTCTCTGAGAGCTTATTTGGATAAATATTTGGAAAAACTAGAAGTGCTAATATATTTCATTAATGGAAACCATGCTGCTTTTTGTAATTAAATTTCACTGCAATGCAGCCTGTAGAGTCTCAAAGAATAAGTTCATTTTTCTGTTGCTTTCTCCTTTCTCTTTCTCTCCCTTCAAAGTATGTCTGTAGTATTAAAGTGTCTATAATATTTATATGATCTATATTACTGTGGTGCTTTATGTGCAAGAGGTGTATATAGATTAAAAAACCTGAATGGAAACTGCAGCATACTTTCTCACCACTTTAGTACTTAGTAGTATCTACTGGTAGTTACTTAATTTTAGATATACACTGCTCACAACAGTTATGGGATATTTCATTTTGAAGTATCCCCTAATTTTTGTGAGCAGTATATTTAGTGATGTGCAAAGCCTTAGGGAACCATTTGATTGCACTCGTATACTGACCATAAATATCATATTGCTGATGACTGGACCCAAATATACTGTTCACAAAAATTTGGGGTGTTTATGTAGAAGGTTTAACTTGGCAATTAGGCTGCTGTAGCCTATAAAAGCTGTTTTTCACAATTTATACTTGTATACATTAATTGTGTATATTTAATATAATGGTGACCTAAGACTTTTGCGAACTGCTGTCGAGTCACATTCAACTGGCCTTTATTAAGCTCTCAAAGACATGTTTGCAAGAATGGTGTATGTGCAACTCGTAAGTGCTATGAAATTGTATGGTTTCAGTTGCATGGTTTCTTATTTATATGTCATTTGTACCTAGAGCATGTGATAATTTATCCTTAAATAATGAAAAAAGATGGCCAGTGTGAACATGACCATTTTAATCAGTACTGCAATTGGATCTTAACTTTTCTTAATATAATCGCTCTATGACCTTTTTAGTAAATATAAGATCCTGGAGACAAAGATTGAGTCCACTCTAAAGAAGACCCTGGAGCTGAAGGAGGAAAAGATTCAAGGCCTTGAGTCTCGCCTGGAGGAAAGCAGCAGCTTAAACCAGCAGCTCCGTACTGAGATCTCTTCTGTAAGACGGCAGTAAAAGATGCAGTAACATTAATGCACCAGGGTTTCCTTATCACTCATACTGTTGTTTCTTGGCTCAGGTGAAGAAGACACTGGAGGCCCTGAGGCAGAGGCAAGAGGAGGAGGCTGCCCACTCTGAAATATCCCAAAAGTCAGCAGAACAAGGTTTTTCAGCTCCCAGTCAGGAGAAATGGGAGACTGAACAGAGAGAAGCAACAGCTGAGCTTCTCAAACTCAAAGATCGGCTGATTGACGTGGAAAAGAATGTATGTTATCTAATACTCGCTCTTCTCACTGGTCTTTCTCTTGCTGTATGTGCTAAGCCATGTCTGTATCTCAGAATGCATCTTTGGAGACGGAGAAGCACTTATTGAAAGACCACTTAAAGCAGCTGGACTCTCAGAATACACAACTGAATGCGCAGACTCTGGCTTTGCAGAAACAGGCTGCCACACTACAGGAGCAAAACACTGCACTGCATAAAGAGACCGCCAAACTACAGGTACACAACGTGCACTACAGTAAAGACAATTACAGCCTCTTTTGGGGTAGTTTCAATTAAAGAAAAGATTGATACTACATATGACATTTAGTAAGCACTCAACATTGAATATTTAGCAAGGAAACAAGTTTTGAATTCTGAAATTCGGTAGATGTTTCATTTTTGGACAAAATGAAACCTCAGGTGAAACTTTGGTGGGGGTGTTTTTGTACATGTTACAAAGGACATGGAACTTTATGGGCAGGTAATGCTATACTGATTACCATAAGCTCATGTGGTAAACAGACGGCATACATTTTCACTGAGGGGTGTACTCAAATTTCTACTGTTACACAGGCTGGAGACTGACTACTTTACATTGTATTAAAGTATCATATTTTCAGTGTTGTCCCATGAAAATATATGAACTCGTTTTTGTGAGACACTATGATAAATTCATAGAGTCATTGGATGAAACAATATCTGAATGCCCTTGTGCCACCTTTCATCTCATCAGTCAAGAGCTGTATCAGTCTGCGGTTATAAGTCTGTCTGCCTCTCTCTCTCTTCAGGTCGAAAATTCCACGCTGAAGTCTCAGACCTCATCTCTGACTGCTCAGTACACAACGTTACAGGCCCAGTTGCAGACACTGGAAGCAGAGGCTGAGGTTCTGCAGAGGTTGCATGAGGAGGCTCGGGCCAACCGAGACAGCATTACACAGGATCATGAGCGCCTGCTGAGCGTTCATGAGAGACAGGCTGCTGAATATGAACAGCTCATCACTCAGCATACTAATCTGAAGAGCACCCACAGAGCACTTGAGCAAGAGCATCGCACTCTGGAGAGCAAGTACGTCCTGTGTACAGTCGTTGCATTTACACACAACTGAGACCATGTCTTGAGACTGCGTCATGTCTACTCCTTCTCTAACGCAATCTCATTATTAATGCGAAAAAAAAACCAAAAAAAACCAAAACGTAAGTAGCTGGCCATACATGTGTATATACTACACACAGTTACAGGAGTAGGGCAAATTTGAATCAGCAGCAAGTTGCTGTCTGTTAGAAAATGACCTTTACTGAGACTTAGGCTTCAGGTGAGTGTTCAGAAAGACTTGGATTATGTATAGTCTATGTGGAGGCGTCAGGAGAATTACTGATGAAACAATATTACAGCATTGATACGGTTCATTTTGAAAACAGTGAAAGCCTTTAAAGACACCAAGAATAAAGCCATGTAAACATGCTTCTAAGTATGACAATGCATCATGTCAGGCAAAAATGTCACAATGTGCATTGTGGAGCTACAATAATAAACTGAACACGTTATGCAATGTGGGTCAATTTATTAAGCCAGCTTTATCTTAATGATTCAAATGTCATGTTCCTATATACATATATCTCCCATTGTGCATTTGGAACCTCGTTAACGGGAATTTGAGATAGTGGTTGTTTAAAAACTTATATTCAGACTTTTGTTTGCTTTGTTTTTCAATTTAATATACAGTAGCGTTTAGTCATTTAAATTAGGTCATTACGTTAAAGTAGTTCTTTTTTTTTTTTTTTTTTTGCTGTAGCACTATTTACAATTCCTGAAGTTTCAGCAGACCGAAGTTTCTTTTTGTTTTAAAAAAATAGGAAATTATTAAGAAATAAAGGAATGTTTTATGTATAATATAATAGATCGTGAAGCTACTATAGAACATTTTATTCTGATTTTTTTTATTGCAGGGTACTACTTTTTCTTACTTATTTCAGATGTGAATTGCTTATACTTCAGAAATAAAAAATCGTAAGGAAATTGAATCCTGAGCTTAATATCGTGAATCATAAAGTGAGCAGAGTGTATAGTTACATCCCCAAGCCAAAGGGTAACAGTGAAAGTAAATAAAATTGTTTTAAATCAGCTGCTATATTGAAATGCTGGAACAGGATATCTGCTTCATTACAACTAAATAACTGATCTCAAAGAAAACCCTTTGTTAATTAATTAAGGCTCAGGAGCTGGGGAATGCCCTCCTCTCCAGTGCCCAACCTGACTGGAACAAATTGCAGTAGCTGAACCCTGGATGTGGGCTAGTGAATTGGTCACCTAGGCATGTGCTAAACAAACAAATAATTGGTTAGAAGTTTGCTTTAAATGTTAATTACTAATAAGGTCTTGATATATTTAGACTTTATTAAGACCTATTATCCCAATATGCATCATATGCAATATAGGCCACTACTATGGCTGTAAATGCTTATCCAGCCTCCTGTGTTTGGGTTGAGACTCTGCTCTGTGGAAACTCTCTTCTGCATGTCTCCTTATTGGTAACCATGTCACAGTACACACTAATGTTTTTGTGCTTGGGCACACAAACTCATGCCTATCATGTAACTTTTTCCATGGATCTCAGTCGAATTTCCCCCTACTGTTTATTGGCTAAATGTGGAAAAACAGGGCAATATTTAGTCTGACTCGGCTCAAGCTTGTTACCCTTTCTTTTCTTCTTATGAATAATGTACTAGGGGGTCTCTAGAGGCTCAGAGATAAAGAAGGCTGTCACAAACCTAATCAGCTGTGTTGCCAAGAGCTTCAAGTGCCTGATGGGATAGTATTGTATATTCTAGACACCACATGTCACAGACAATTAATATTTCATGGCTACTTCAACCCCCACAATTGGCAATAAGGCTTCCAGTTTCACTGTCTTACAGTTTGTATGTGTGAGTGATGAGGTTTAACCATTCTATAGCTTTATACTGTACATTCTTTGCACTGTACTGTGCTCCGGTGTTAAACTAGTTGTTTTTGTGCAGGTATGTCCTGCTTCTGAAGCAGAAAGATGCTGTGGAGGCTCTGGAGGCTTCTCTTCAGAAAGAGAGGGAGAGTTTGGGGGAAGAGGTCCGTAAGAACACACAGATCCTGGGAGAAAACCGCACTTTGAGAGAGGAGATGGACAGGTCAGAAATATCTGCTAATCTGCTGATCTGTCGGTTCTGATCGTAATGCTATTATGCAACCCAGTCTCTTGGCGCTTTATTAGGTAGCCGGTGCTGCCCTCTGCTGGTGAGTGTGCAGTGCTGCTTCAAGCTGGTGGGCAGACCTGTAGTAGAAAATTTTAACCAATGGGCCATTTCCCTATACACGCAAAGGAACCTTTTTTTTTTTCGCAATATTGTCAGCTCTCTGAATGTTAATTTGGGCATAGAATTTTGGAAAATGTATTAGTAAAACATACAATGTAAATGTTTCTATAAAAGAGAAAACTCTATTATTATTAATTTGTAATCATGTATTTATGTAAGGAATACATTGAAGTGAACTAATACTAAATTAGCTTAGGTTGCGTACTGACAACTATTGTATTGTTTTTTTTCCTTGTAAATACTGCATTTAGATAATAATTAATGCTGAATTTGTTATTTATAAAAACATAATACATCTGTTGATCATCTCTTAATAGCAGTTTGACATATCTTGACATATCACTTCTTGTTAATAAATGACTAAAGTCGTTTCCTCAAGTCTAGTGAAACTGATTGTTCGATCATTGTTTATTCATTTAATAGCACAGATCAAATTATTTCGCTTTGCAGTCAACCTGGTTGTGTTTGCAGACTTTCTCAGAAACATTTGCAGCTACGTCAGGAGTATGATGGACTGCAGCTACAGACCAAAGAACTAAAGACCTCTCTGAATGAATCACAGCTGGAGTTGAATCGTTGGCAGGCACGCTTTGACCAGCTCAAAGAGCAGCACCAGGGCCTGGACATCTCCATGACCAAACTAGACAACCACTGTGAGGTGTGAGAGAATGACTCAGAATGGGGCGGGTTCCAGTGTGAACCTTTTATGAGCAATAGCATTCAAATGCAGAAATTGATCGATTTTACACATTCCATAGGTTCTTGTTTACTGAAATGTTAAACTTGTAGAATGAGAAAAAACTTCTTTTGAGCAGATGAATTACTTTTTACTTTAATTGGCATGACAAGAGAGATCTGCGTGTAAACATTTTCTTTTTCATGGCGTTGGCAACATATTTGGAGCAGTTGGTAAATGTTAATGATCGCTGTCTCTGTGCAGCTGTTAACACGGTTAAAGGGGAATTTGGAGGAGGAAAATCACCACCTTTTGAGCCAGATCCAGATGCTGAGTCAGCAGAACCAGACACTGCTCGAGAGGTCTATGGAGAGCAAAGAGCACTACCACGAGGAGCAGAAACAGTACATGTGAGAATGTAGAACAGTTAGGTGTTGAGAAATATCAGGTTCATGATTTGTGGTTTGTAAAATCTTAATACTTGTTTTGTTGCGCTGCAGTGATAAGCTGAACTCATTGCGAAGGCAGAAAGAGAAACTGGAAGAAAAGATCATGGATCAGTACAAGTTTTATGACCCAAATCCTAAAAAGTAATTGCTTGGTAAATATACTATTTATGACTGTTTAGTGAAAACACCTCCATTGATGAGGATTCCTGTATTTATCTTGCAGGAAGAGCCATTGGGTGGGAGCTAAAGCCTTAGCCAAGTTAATTAAACCCAAGAAAGAGGGGTCAGGTGAGAAGCAGGAGAGCTCTCGTGAACGAATCAGAAATGCTCCTGACATCCCTCTGCCTAAAATCCCTCACCCTTTCGACAACAGCCCCACCCTTGCACCCCCTCGCCAGAGCTCCCTCAGCCTGGACTCACCAGGCAGTAAATCTCTGGAGGAGAACCACATTCACTCCTCTCCAACTTCAAACAATGGTAAGAAAATTTAGTTCCACAATGTGCAACATCCTATTCAAAACATGTAAGATTACTTGTTAGATTATCTAGTCATGATGATATTGGGACACAGTTTTGACTCTTTTCTTTGCATTGGTACATGCACACTCACCACCCACTACCCCTTGCTAGGTCTGGTTTCGTACCCTTTTTCCTGTAATTCTTTATGGCATAGATTCATAAGCTGCTGGCTACATTTCTCTGAGATTTTGTTTCATATTATGTTAGCATTACGCAGTTGGTGCAGGTTTGACGTCTGCAAATCTCTTACTCCACCAAATCCCAAAGGGGCTGAATTAGATCTGGTTACTGTTGGAGACTATTTGAGTACAGTTGAACCTATTGTCATGTTTAAGAAACAATTGGAGACGATTTGAGCTTTGTGGCATCTCACTTAGAGGGTGGGTCTGCTGTGGTCATAAAGGGATAACTATGGTCAGCAACAATAATCAGGCAGGCTGTTGGATTGAAATGATGCAGTAGTGTTATTTGTACTGATGACCATAGTATACTTTTTTTTATGAAATACACTGCTCACAAAAATTAAGGGATATTTTACTTGGAAATATCTCCTGCTTGTGAGCAGTATATTTAGTTTTAAATACATTGTCTGCTATAATCTTTTTTATACTGAAAATCATATGACTTCAGTTATCCCAATAATTGTGTAGGTGGCTGTTGGTGTGATCTTTATACTGTAATTCCTCTTGACCATTGCTTATTCCTCCTCTATATTAAACTTTAAGGTGTAATTAATTGCATTTCTTCAAAATGCTTTGTAATTCAGTAGTATTAACCTGTATGTAATCTTGCATGCAACTCCTCTAATGTAAAATCTGTTTTTTCCACTGAAGGGTGTTGGACTTTCATAATCTTGTTTACAGCTTTCTGATTAATTTCTTCTTTTTTCACCAATTTATCTTTCTCTGTTCTCTGTGTGTGCATTAACCCCTACCACACACACACATACTTAGCCTGTGCTTCGACTAAGAAGTTTCCCTTTCTGCGGAGTAAGAGCCAGGACAAAATGCGCGTGCCAGGGACATCACCCAGGCGTCTCTCTCTGACAAAACGACTTCGCTTCTGGTCCTCCACAGATGTCATCATGCCTACCTCCCCCTGCGAGTCGCTCTCACAGATCGGCCATTTTTAGTCTTCTTATCACAGCTATTTATCAAATGTAATCCCATCATCACAACGACTTTCAATATACTTAATCAATTTCTCATTGTTCAGCTACAACTAGAAGTAAATGGAATTGAATGTAGCTTTTTATGTATTTCACAAACAACTATACAGAAATATACACACTAATAAACGTCCTAATTACACACTGGCCACATTTCTGATATCATCAGCACAGTTATCTGTGGTACACTACATTAATGCATCAAATCAGTCCATCTAGTAGGGGATACTCACACTGCTGCACATACACACCGGCCGATATCTGCATGAGCGCTCATACTGGGGATTGTTGAGGCCTGGCCTGGGGACTCTAAGTAGAACTTCGCTGTAAGTAGCAGTGTGTTGAAATGGAACCCTGATTGCATCTGGCTTGTTGTCGCGCCATGAATAATGTGTTTGCTTTCATGTGTGCTTGCGTGTGTGTTTGAATCAATAATAGGCAAGAGTGAGGAAGATGAATAAGGTCCCATGTGACAGAAACCTGTGGCTCATGTGTTAATGAGGCCAGTCAATATAAATCAAATTGAGTGTGAGGGGTGCACAGGAGATGAGTTAATCAGAAGAAGGCTCTAATAAGAATGTCAAGATGATCAATGGTGTTATGTTGGAAGCGTCCTGTTCTCTGTGCCCTCTGTGTCGTTTACTCACTACACCTGCCTGCCTACAACCTGTTCCTCGTGTGCTTGTGATTCACCCTGTCTGCTTAAATCACTTCTCACTTTGCTTTGCTACAGCATATTTCTTTCGTCAGTCTTTCTCATGGTCAGCTTATGTTTAATGTGTGTCATCTTGAACCCATGAAAGCCTTTTAAAATAATGTTTTAATGTTTTACATAATGCATCAAACTTAATCTGTGAGCTGTAGTACGATGAGCTCAGGATCTTTGTATGAATGTGCCGAAAAATGCACTTAAAAATAATTGAAAAATTTAACCATTGCAACAGGTTTCATTTGCTATTACAGTAAATCACTAAAAACAATTGCAATTTTTATACAAAGCTTTACCATATATTAAATAAAATGATAACATTACTTTTTTAGTTCTGAGGAGTAACAATTTGAAATACTGCGTAATTGTAAGTACTTTATGCAGTTAAATTAAACACCTATGGGAGCATGACATATAATTGTGCCATCTGGTGTCCAAAAATAAAATTGCACTTTTTGGCATTTTTGAATCATTACACCCCAATCTTTAAATCGCCAACTCCCCCTGCCAATAAACTGACAGACAGATTGTACCCTCTGGAAAGTTGATAGCAGGTACTTGAACTTTGGCTGTGATCAGGTTTTATGCTTAAATGAGTGATTTTTTTTTTTTTGTCATTTTACCTCCAGGTTAACGAAAAGAACGTTGTGTGTATACATAAAACCTAGGTCTACTAATTATGGTGAAGGATTGTTTTTCTATGGCTGTTTTGTGGTGCTCTCTTTAGTATCTATTTGTAAGTTTACTGCAGCTTAGATGCTTCTTTATAGTGTGATGTTAATGGAATTAACCATGGATATTTTAAACTACTTTTTTGATAAATAATTATCACATTTGTCTCTAAAACAGGAACCGCTAACCTAGACTCCGCCCTCTATTTGCACAAGAGATTGTTGAATGTTAAACATTCTCGTTCTGTCTACAGGCACACCATCTGTCTATTTAATTGAAGCTTTTGAGGACCCATTAGTGTTATATTGTCAGTGTTATCTAAATTACTCAGAATTGTGCTTAAGTGGTACAGTACAGTATACATTACAGTAGTACATTCATTGTTGTTAAAATGTAGTGAGTAAGTAGAATAGAAATTGCCCGTTAACTTGTAGATTGCTGCTTATCTTGTGCAAGCTGAATTGCAGTATAATGCTATAATCCCTGCTAACAGTCTTAGTATTGGTAGGGTATACTTACATGCTTATTACTCATTTTCCAGGAGTTCATGGATTGTTATTTAGCAAAGAAAAATCGTTAACATTGACTAAATATTTCAAAATAAATTAGTACTTGGTAAATGCTTGCAAGTTTTTCTTACAGTAGAGCTTTAATGTTTAGTTTTTAACATTTTAGGATTTTAATATTTTATTTTTACCAAAAACTATCATGGGTTCCTATGTGACTTTGCAGACTGTTACACACCTTGCTTTATCAATTATATTAGTTGGGATATAATTGGATTTGAATTTCCTCAACGTGTATGCAGTGTATTAGAGTGTATAGTAGTTCTGTGTAGGGGTCTCTTGAGGGATGTTTTATAACCTTTTGCAGCCTCAACTTGTACTGATGTCCTTTTGAAAAACTTTGGTTTATGAAAACTTTGGTTTATGCCATGCTGTACTTTCTCACATATTTTCTGGAGATCAGACTTTGAGAGCTATTTAACAAGGTACCCAGATGCAAGTAAATGCACCTTACTCTAATTTCATCTTCATATAACTGCAAATCCAAGTGATTCACATTCACTTACAGATTGGATTGTTTTCCTTTAAAAAAATTCGAGTATAGCTTTATCTCCTTCGTGTTCAACTGGGCTCCCCTTGACATTAGGGACTTTCTGAAAATCTGATCATTTTTATGTCATTTATGCAGAAGTATATATTATTCCAAAGTGTCCAAACTTCCAAGCATCACTGTATATCAAAAGGTGATACTAGCAGCTTGTTGGATAATAAACTGGACTATTCATTTATCAACGATTGAGGGTTCAAGTCGAAGCTGCCACTGTTTTGTTCTTGAGCGCGGCCACCTAACCTCAATCATTTGGATTGTGATTTTTTTTTTAACTTGTGATCTCTTATAACATTGACAATGCTGCAACTTACTCTGGGTAAGGACACCTGATGAAGGCTTTAAATGTCAGTTCTTCTAAGATGCTGCATGTTAAATGTGCAATTTGCCTTCAGCACTAACACACATGCCTTTCCCCTAACATGCTGTTCTGTGCAGCTGGCCGTCATGTCTTCAGGAGTTAAGTAGTTTTCTATGTTCTCTCATACAGCTTTTAATTGTTCCACCTCCTCAGATATGAGTGACAGCAGTGGTTTCAGAGGAAGAGGCATGCACCAGTCAGCAGGGGGTAGCACTGAGACCATGGATGGATATGAGGAGCTGGTGCTTAGAGGAAGTGGTCAAGGGCCTTGTTCTTCTCTTTCAACACCACTTAACCACAACCACCAAAGTGTGCCATGCTCTGGCATGCGACCTGGACGTAGACAGAAAGGTATTGATGTAAACCTCTATCGAGTACAGATGCAAACCAAGCTTCACAGTATCTTAGTCTTCGGTCTTAAGCGTCCCATTTAACCATGATACTTTGCAATGCTCAAAATTTTTTACATTAGCATTTAAAAGGTTGTAACATACTTGATTAAATTTTGTTAGTTTAAAATTTATTTTAAAAGAGCAAACAGAGATCAAAACTTATATATAACATACATGCATGCATACATACATACATACATACATACATACATACATACATACATACATA
>JAUZST010060793.1:0-23230 GCA_034779995.1 Parotocinclus haroldoi
TATTCATACATTTTGACTGATTAAAAAATGTAAAATTGTACTATATTTAAGGTTATTAGAGCTAGACGTGAAAATGACAACCCACAATACTCCTATTGTAAACATAAGGGGTCGCAAACAGGCTAAACACAACTGACTCATTGTCCATGTCAAAGCGTGACATGTTAAAAATCGTGTCCGACATGTTTATGTTTTCCACCAGACGCACCTTTATCTTCTCGCCCTCGATCTCCACCGCTTTCTCTCTGAAATCCACGCCGATCGTGGCCTCCGTTTTGTGGGGGAAGGATCCTCCTGTGAAGCGGAATGTTAAACACGTCTTCCCCACGTTTGAGTCTCCGATCACGATTATTTTAAAGATCCGCGTTTGCACGCTGCGATCGAGAGAAGAGCTGAGCTCCAGAGAGGCGGAAGCCACGCTGACTGCATCTCCACCGCGCCCGGCCGCTTCGTTCTCCATCGCGGCAAGGAGAAAGCCTCAGCACCGCTACTCTGCCGCTCTGGATGGGGGAGGGAGGCGGCAGTCCACTCCCTTCATCCAGCAATGCAGACAAATGCTTGAATTGTGACCGGCGCAGTGATGCCTAACTGATTCTGATCATCATCATCGCTTAACAGCCAAGAAACCTATTTACTGTGCATTTATTTCTGATGGTATTTACTATGAGAAAGATTATTAGTTATAATTATTATTAGATTATTTATTTAAATTGTAGTTGTTTTTCCCCTTTATTTTCACATCCCCACACAGATCAGCCATAAACCACCTGCCTATGGGCCTATGCCTAAGTTGAATACATGGCTTTTAGAAAAATAAAAAAAAAATATAAAACAAGAATATATATATATTTGTACAGAGTGCTATAGAAGCATGTGTAAAAATGTTAACAGTGAGTTCTTTCTGCATTTTATATTTTGTAAATTAACAATAAAATATTATTAATGTGCAGTTAATCTTCAGGCAGAGAACTCTCTACATGCAGCGACGGAATGCTTATAAATAGAAATATAAAACCCTATTTATTTTAATTAATAATTTGTATTTACTTAATGATTGTGCTCTTTATGGGTTGTAGATCATAACCATAACGTTGATTCAGTGTCTTCTTTTCATTGTTGAACCACAGTTAAGACTTCAACCCAATAACAATGTTGATTTACAGTTGATTTATGGTCATCAATGAAAACCGACCAAAAAAAACAACAAAATCAACATTGATTCAACGTTCCTTTGCTATCTGGGTAATATTATGCCCCTCGCGACACCACGAGACATCTAATAGTATCCTCTTGGTTTTTGATATAAAGACATTAGCAACAGATCCATTTAAAATCCCTTTAGGAATCCCTTCAAAGAAGAAACCACTAGGTGTCAAAAACACAGCTGATTTATTTGAAGAGGAAGCAACTGGTCAGACATGTAAGAAATAGTTCATTAGTCTTGGTTTGATTAGGTTGTGTTTTGTAGCCTAGGGAAACCTAATTTTAACTAGTAGTTAAATATTTAGATTTGATGCTTCATTGTGCAGCCCAAATTCACAAACATTATATACAATATCTCACAAAAGTGAGTATACCCCTCACTTCTTTTAAACTATTTTATTATATTTTTTCATGGGACAGCACTGACGATATGACACTTTGACACAACGTAAAACAGTCAGTCTACAGCTTGTATAACAGTCTACAGTTGCGGTGCCCTCAAAGTAACTTAATACACAGCCATTCATTTCGAAACTGCTAACAACAAAAGGGAGTACACTCCTAAGTGAAAAGTGAAAATGGCTAAATTGTGCCTAGAGTGTCAATATTTTGTGTGGCCACCATTATTTTCCAGCACTGTCTTAAATCTCTTGAGCATGGAGTTCACTAGAGCTTCACAGGTTACCACTGGAATCCTTTTCCACTCCTCCATGATGACATCACGGTGCAGGTGGATCTTAGAGACCCTGTGCTTCTGCACAGATGCTCAATAGTGTTTAGGTCTGAAGACATGCTTCACCTTTACCCTCAGTTTCTTTAGCAAGGCATTGGTCGTCTTGGGGGTGCGAATACTGCCCTGTGGGGCCAGTTTCCGAAAGAAGGGGATCATGCTCTGCTTCAGTATGTCACAGTGCATGTTGGCATTCATGGTTCCCTTCATGTAGCCCCAACAGTAGCCTCCCCCCCCAGCCAGCAGCACTCATGCAGCCCCGAACTATGACATTTACACCACCATGCTTAAGTGTAGGCAAGACACACCTGTCTTTGTACTTCTCAAGCCAGCATACTGTTTGTTTGCTTTCGTGTGCATCATATTTAGAAGAGGCTACATACCTCTGGGAAAGACAGAAGGACAGAAGGTTTACCTAATAATAAAAAAAGTGTGCATGTGTGTTAATGCAAATTATATTTTACATGTTCTTTGGCTTTGACATTTGGGACTAGACATAAAAACCAAACCATATGTTACATGAGACTGAACACAGATGATATCATAGACAAGATGGCATAAAATACTGAAATAATTAGTGCTTACTCTTTAAGGAAGGCCAGCTTGACAAAGTAATGAATGTTATCACTTAATTTATGAGCACACTTTTATTTCACATGTTAACGTAAAGCTAGAAAATCACTTTCATATATGTACAGAAAAATGTAAGTAAGTTTTTCAGCCTGTTAAAAGGTGTTTACAGAACTTCATAGATCCATGTACTGCATTTCAAGCACAATCAAATCTGTATTTAGACCTTGACGTGTGTGTGTGTGTGTGTGTGTGTGTGTGTGTGTGTGTGTGTGTGTGTGTGTGTGTGTGTGTGTGTGTGTGTGTGTGAAACATCTGGAAACAGTTTTGAAGAGTGAATGAGCTGGCATTTAAGTTGAGTTGTTAAGTTATGGTGGGTATTTTGTATTGCCTTAAACATACATATAAAAACCCATAGTAAACACCTATTCATGCAGATACAGTAGCTATATGTATGTGTGTGGCTTGAGTCTTGGCATGTTTCCTGGCCTGAACAACAGTTCCAGTCTGGCCCTAATGAGAGGGCAGTAAAACGTAATGTGGGCATGCCTTTTGTTGGAGCAGTTACACGGCTGTAGCTACAGTATATCCAGTGCTACCTTAATCTACTAACTAAATTTTTGTTTTTCTCAGAGCGGACTGTCATAAGCTTGCTTAGCAAAAATGTTATTACATGTAAAATGAATAAATAAAAAAGCAGATAAGTTAATAGAGACGTTATTATAAGACAGTGTTATGGATTATTTGTTTGGGGCCTGGGGAAAGAAGTTCCACAGAACCGCAGGTGTTGTTTGTTGTACCCTCATTTGGCCTCCCTCCCTCAAACACAGACAACTGTACCTGTACAATGCCTGAGCTGGCTAGAAGGTACCACCAGGACGTGAATCCAGGTCACCACAAATTGCCACTGCACTTCCCAAGCACCACGTTGTGCAGTCAGAATTAAAAACATACATACATTACTGTTACAATGCTTCATTCCCTCCCCCCAAAAAAATCCTCCAGCAGCATGGCAGCTTTTGGTTTAGTTTCATGTTTGGTCCAGCTCCCTGGACAGTGCTAACATTTGTACCAATCAAGGCTCGATTTCAACACTGAAAGTGACAGCCTTCATTGATATAAAAGTTAGACAGAGCTGGTAAGTAACAAGGTCCATTTTCTTACTGTCTTACTGTCTTAAGGTATTTGTACTTTACTTGTTTAATTCTTAATATTAATACTATTCACTTTTACTTATTACATTTCAAAAGAATATTGTTTAACTACATTTTTAAAACAGGCTTTTCACTTTGGCTTTTATGAATCTATTTATAGATCTATTTCATCTTCTTTTTTATTTAGCCAGTTAAGCTATCGCTAAGGTTTTTGCAACTTGGCACATCATATTCATATTATATATAATGTTCTATATCCCCTAATTGTTGTGAGCAGTGTAGTAGAGGTTGAGCCACAGGACATCCTTGTTTTTCAGAAATAAAAGGAAAGATGACATATCTGAATACCCCCAGCAAATAATGGGTATTTTAGACTGTCTGGAACATGGCTGCCATCTTGAAAGCTGCCATATTGGATCAGAGGCAAGTTTTTTTTTAATGAGAAGGTGTTCATGTAGCATATCAAAGAAGACCAGAATTGTCTCAGAAATCGATTGCCACTCTCATATTTCCTCTTAGTGGTTATCAGCACAGAAAGTTCAAAACGTTTGTTGTTCGTCACAGGTAACTAAAGATGGAATTGTCCAGAGAACACAGCTGCTGTATCATAGCCACAGACTTCGACAACTGACACCCAGAAAGACCACCAATTTCACATAGGACTGTTGCATCCCTCATGGCCAGATTCACAGAAACCGGGACTGTGGGCGACAGGCTATGTAGTAGTCATCCAAAGACCAGTGAAAAAAACCTCCACAATGGTTTTGCCAGCCTTTGCGAAAAGTCGTTGACGCAGCACGAGAGGTGTCCTCAGGATTTTGCCTCGTCCTGTGTTCTGTGACTTTCGACTCACCTAGTATATAGATAAATTTGGGAAATGCAACAAGTATGCTCAAGTAGCAAACACTACAGGTTTCCATGCCAAGTGGTGACATTTGCACTGTATCGACTTTACTCTGTTTTTGTTAATCAGACACAAAAGGCTTTCCCATGTCTCTGGGACCATTAATTTGACCTTATATTTTAAGAAATATTATATTTCCACATAATCTTTGCATAATATTAAAAGAAGTGCTCTAAAAATGGTGAATGCTAAATGCAGTGAGAGCGTTTCAAAGCGTTGATAATAACTATAGTTTGGATTAAATATCATGATTTATTGCATTAGTAAATATTTTCCCTCCTAGTTAGGAGCATTTTAGCAGCATTAAAAAAGAATGTATTTTAGTTGTTTATGTCTGAAAATGGTTATTATTCTGTTCTTAGTGTGGTTAACTACAAAGCAGTAATAACCATTATGTACTCTCAGGGTCGTGGATCTCTACCTATTGCCCTCAATTTATTAGACAACAGATGCTTTTAAAACAAATATATTTAGTTTCATTTTAAGTATATTTAGTTGCATGTACTTTTATAGTTCTACTTGAGTAAAATATATATTTAAAAAAAAACAGCAGGTCTTACATGACAAAAATTCTTATTCAAATATTAATCGACATTGCACCGAAGATCTGTATTTTGTTGCACTTATGCCGTCTTGCATGTCTTAATCTTCTCAAGATTCTTTATTAGATTATTTTTATTGTATTTGTTACTTAAATAACTTGTTTTTTTTTTGTTACTTATAGAGCTTGCATACTCCGATGCTCAGATGCTGTGGATAATAAGGGTATAAGGTATAAGATATACATTTACACTGCATATTACCAAAAGTAATGATTCAAGTCAAGTCTGTTGTTGGAGTATAAAAATATATTTTCGTACCTGACACGTGTAAGTTTCATACCGGTGAATGTATCATTTTATGTACAAACCATCTATATAAATTAAGTACAAAGCAAATTCTGAAGCTAATTGGTACCAAACACACACTAGCAACAGTACCACATCTATTTTAAAGAACAACAATGCATATATCATTATAATATGATAATGCATTATATCACTTGAAGGTAAGTTGCTTTGAAGTCCATTCCTAAGGCATTTTTGGCATTACACTTATAAATCCCAGAGTTCATTAGGCTAGGATCCTGTATGACCAAACTACCATCCTCTGTCATATAGATCCCACTCACAGTATACCGACTA
Source organism: Parotocinclus haroldoi (assembly GCA_034779995.1). Classification (NCBI taxonomy): domain Eukaryota; kingdom Metazoa; phylum Chordata; class Actinopteri; order Siluriformes; family Loricariidae; genus Parotocinclus; species Parotocinclus haroldoi. The sequence continues at coordinate 5,746 of JAUZST010060793.1, forward strand.
TTGGGAACGAGCGTGGTACGTCCAGGTAAAGTCCAAGAAATGTCTGGTTTAGGAATGCCGCTTGCGATACATTTTAACGTCACTGGAGACCCCTTTGGAGCTTTGGTTATGGATGGAGGTGCGTTAGTGATCTGTGGTGGAAATACCATAATAGTCACGGGATATGACAATGTTGATGATCCAAATGTGTTCGTGGCCTTGCATGTGTAAGTCCCCCTATCAGATTTGGTAGTCTCTCGAAGATGAAGAGTTCCATTTGGTAAAAATGTGACTCTGCCAAAAACCTGAGGGCGGTCCAGTACCAGACCATTTGGAAGAGTCCAGCTGATGCTTGCTTGAGGCCAGCCTTCCACTATGCATGGCATATTTACTGTCTGTCCAAATGAAATCTTCATAGGTGCAGCTGTACTTCGAATTTGGGGCTTCCTACCAGGCTCTAAAGCATAGCGCTTTTCAGCTTGACCTGCTACATTTTTAGCCAGGCAACGATAAACACCTTTATCACTGGGCACTGGTTTAATAATGTGCAATGTCCCATTTTCCGGAGAGTGTATAAACCTGTGCAGTTTCATTGCAGGAGTCAGGACTGTGCTATTGGGAAGAATCCAGATAAACTCTGGCTTAGGTTTTCCTATAGCCTGACAGTCCAAAGATATGTAATCACCATCTGGTTTAAGGGATAAAACCTCAATATTTGGCACAAGGAAACTTGGCTTTTCAGCAAGTGATGCAACTTCAAGTTCAATTGCTAGGTTTGCTTCTCCCAGGTAATTTTTGGCCTCACACAGAAACTGACCCTCATCTGTTTTGCGGATGCCTCGAATTTCAAGAGTACCATTCTTGTGCACTTGGAACCTGCCCCCTACATAAGGCATTGGAAGGGACATGCCAAAAGATGTTGTCCACATTATCTGGGGCTCAGGCATACCCTCAGCTTTACAGTGCAGTTGCATGGTCTGATAAGAAACTGCCAAAACTCTAACTTTACTCTGTCCCCTTTTCCCATTTATATGAGGCTCCCTCGCATCCACTTGGAGCTTGACGTTCTTAATGTCGTCGCCAGCCGAGTTTCGTGCAACGCAAGTGTACTTTCCGTCATCTGCCAAAGTCACCTTATTGATGATCAGCGTGCCATCATTTAGCATTTGGTATCTGACTGAGGATGAAGTTATCATCTCATTATTTGGTGAAATCCAGATAATTGTAGGTGCAGGTTCACCTGATGCATTGCATTTCAACTGGGCTGTCTGGCCAAGTGCAGCATGAAGAGATCCCTGGTCTTTGGAGGAAATTTTGGGTAAATTTGGAACCACTTGTATGTTCACTTTCATCGCATCCTCACCCAGTGTGTTCTTTGCATAGCAGGTGTATTCACCCTCGTCACCTTTCCCCATTTGTTGCAACAACAGTGTGCCATTTTCAAACATGATGTAGCGACGATTCCGAGCTCCACTGTCATCCGATTGGAGAGCATTGTTTATCAGTGTGCCATCAGGGAGACTCCATGACACTTCAGGGTCTGGAAGACCTGAAGCTACACAGTCCACAAGGAAGTTCTCTCCATTAGTTGCTCTCTTCTGCTGACTCCCCATGCTCTCTATCTTAGGTGGCTTCATCAGGACCTTCAGTTGAAATAGTTCCATTTCCTCTCCATTGGGTCTCTGGTAAATGCAAAGGTAACTGCCTCCATCTTTTTCAGCCAGCTGCAGGATCTTCAGTGTGCCATTAGAGAAAGCAGTAATGTGCCTATGAGGACTGGAGCCAAAAAGTCTTTAGAACATGTTAATGACCCATTTCATTACATGACATTACATTTATAGATAATTAATATAATTAGCTGTTATCTCATCTATGCATGTAATTGTTCCTTATAAGAAATCCATAATATTTTACTTTTAAACATTTTAGCCATCTTACTGTAACATATTTCCACTTTTTAATTTGATGTAATACACCACAAATCACATGTACAAGAGGAAGTTATTATATCATTAGGTATTATATAGAAATGTTTATTCCTGTATATGAGAACATTTTGAAAAAATTGGCAACTTACTAACCTGTTACCATAATTATCATTAGATTATATTTGTTTATTGTAAAAATACAATACATTCTTGGTAACTCATAGAATGTGCCTTGTAAATGTATTAATGTTATATTTAATGCATTAGTATGTATTAGCACCTAATTAGGTGCTGAATACTCAGTCCTGTTACACATGTAAAGAGTTTAAGTAGCAATGCTTAGTTATTGTTTTCTGTTTTAATTTAGTTACCTTTTTAACTGAAGTTTAACTAACCTAAGCGCAAGGCAGGACAAACACTAGACAGGGCACGTACAATCACACGCACACTCAGGCCACTTTAACATATTCAGTTAACCTAAAGCATGTCTTTGGATTGTAGGAGGAAACCAGAGCACCCAGAATAAACCCAACACAGCCGCAGACATGGGGAGGACATGCAGACTCCTCACAGAATGGACCCAGATGACTCTACCATACTCGGTCCCCTGAATAAGGTGCTGCATATTTGTAATTCATAAATAAATGTCAATGTCTATGTGCATTTAAATTTGGCTAGATCATCACTTCCAATTAATAATTTAGCAACGTCAGCCAGGTCTAACTAGGAACTAATAGACCAGTATCTGGCTAAGGAGCGGAGAATGAACTTTATCTTCACATAAGCGAATAGGTGAGTTTGGTGTTTGCTTAATGTTTTGGCTGCCCTGGCATACTGATTGCATAAGGCATGAGTAATCCCACTTTGTTGAACGGTTGTACTTAATTTTTTTCTTTATTGTACTTTACGATTTATAGATTATTTTTAAATGCGTTACACAGAAAATTAAGTTATGAAAATATATGTAAACATTGTTATGCTCATTTGAACATTACAATTTATGTTTTTAGTTTGTAGTAGCATTTGTGGGCTGTATTTTGAAATGCATACAATAAAAAAAAGTCAAGCCTAAGATTTTGGGCTAAATTTACTGTGCCAGTGACAAGAGTAACCCTTCTATAGTCTGATGAATCTCAGATCAGAAATGTTAAGGATAGAAGATAAGAAACTGGTACAAACGCTATGATATGCTAAAGCTCACAAAGACTGGGATGATCATAAGTAGAAAGGAGTATTATGGACTGACGTATCCATGTTTTGACAATCTGTCCACAATATCTTATATATGGTCATTATACAGTACTTCATATTCAAGCTCATTGCACAAGGTCAATGTTTGACCTAACTATACATAAACCAATGTGTACCTACTAACCTGGCAATAATATGTTAGAATGCATTGTTACCTGTAGCGATGATCCAGGAGAGATGTTGATGGCAACCTCCAGACAGTGCCTCTATGGGAGTCTGACTCAGGGCAGTGTAGAAACACTGTTGAGCCATACATGGCAGAGACGCTGTGCTGCCGAGAAGGACCTTTCCAAAGACCTGGTGACTCCTGTCTTATATCCAGCCTCACCACTCTCTGAGCAAATCCCACCATGTTCATGGCTGTGCACTCATACTTCCCTGCATCTGAAGGCATAATACTTTTGATATAGAGCGTTCCGTTGGGGAAAACAAATAGGCGCCTCCCGAGGAATTGTGTTGGTTTAAGTTGCGAACTATCTGGAATAATCCATTTAAGGAGAGGCTCAGGTTCTCCTTTGGCAGTGCAGTGCACATAGATGCTCCTACCAGTGATCGCAGGTATATTCTCAGAGGCCTCTTCAATGATGGTTGGAGGTAGTGCTGTGACATGCAGGTGATAGGTCAAGGTGTCAGCCCCCGCTGCATTGCTGGCGATGCACTTGTAGTCACCTTTAGAGGAAAAGCTTGCAGAGTAAACGCTTAGAGTTCCGTTAGGAAAAAGCGAGATAGAACTGTCAAGAAACATCGTTTCCCGTACAAAGGTTCTGTTTGGAAGAATCCAAGACACCTGGGCTTGGGGCTTGCCCTCCGCAAGACAGTTCAAATTGATTGATTTCCCTAAGTAGACTGAGACATCTTGGTATTTGGGTCCATTTATTTTGGGAGGTTCAGTCTGCACAGCAAGATTAACCACCATTCGGTCTGAGCCAAATTTGTTCTGTGCTGTGCAGAGGTACTGACCTCGGTCCTGCAGCTGGACATTCTTTATTGCAAAAGTACCATTTGGAAGAACTTCAAACCTCTGTCCATGTTTTGTACCGGTTTGAATCGTAGCACCTGTCCAGAATCAACAGAGCAAATGTCAGCAATGCTGTGTCTCACGGAAAGGAAACATTTAGAAATTCTATGTAAAATCTTTAGGATTTTAATCTTAAGGATACAGAGCAAGAAGGCACGTTCTCGTTGTCACACTTTTAATAATAGGACACAAACACAACAGTGCACAGTCAAAACAAGACATGTTAGTGAGGGATAACAGTATTAGGATGACAAGATAGACATAAGCAAATGTTCACGTGATTACTACTATTACAAGCACTAAACTAAACACACTAGACTGGGTAACACAAGGCGACACAACTAAACACACTTAACATAGAAAGACAGACACGTGTTCAACTCTGGAAGTGGACAGGAAAGACAGGAGGAAGTACAGACAAAACATATGATGACAAGACCAAACAAGGACAAATGAAACAGAGGGGTTAGTAGAGTAAATCTGGTTAGCTATGGAAAGGGAAAAGGGTCAAAAGGGGCAGGGACTTTACAGGACAATGCACACCTGAAACTCTGCAATTTGTTACTTCTATGTACAGTACTGTGCCACTATTCAATTAGAGGTACTGTTGTTTTAGCAATTGCATTATGAGCATTTATAGTAATTTTTCATTGTCTTTATTAGAATACAGCTACAAAACATAGGAAATTTGTATACAGTATTAAAAAGTGAAAAAAAGATCGAGGCTATAGTGGCAAATATTTAGTGTGTGCTGCCCTTACACTTGAGCAATAGCAGCATTAGAAAGCTTTACCCTTCTAGTCTGAGGAACCATGAACAGGAATGGTCTTTACGGAAGGGAAGCACTCAAGACTGTGGTAGTGTGGTAGCCTAGCGGTTAAAGTACTTTACTGTGGACCTGATGGTCCAAAAGCTCTCTGCCAAAAGCTGCCTCAGTTAGGTCCTTAAGCAGGGCCCTTAACCCATGACTGCTTGAACAGTATGATCGTATAAGCTGTAAGTCACTCTGGATAAGGACATCTGCTAAATGCCATACATGTAAATGTAAATGAAGGAACCAAAGAGCAAAAAGGCTAAGGTATGCTAAACTTTATAAATATTGGAATGAAAATCAGTGGAAAAGTAACAAAGGTTTGAAATTTTGGGGTCCAGTTGTCCACAATATGTCTTATATAGTCATTGTACCATTGCTAAAACAAACAAATCTAATGGTGGATTCTGCAAGTTACTTACCTGTGGAGACCTTAGTCCAGGAAATAAGTGGTTGAGGATCTCCCGAAGCCTGACAATGCAAAAGAACATTCGTCTCTGCCAGTGCGGACACAGTGACTAAATCAGTTGTCATGATCCTAGGTTTGACACTGCTACTCATCAACTTTGGAAACGGCAATGAAGTGCTCAGTATCTTTGGTCCAAAGTGGCTGTAGTGCCACCGACTTCCGTGTAGAATGCTGGCTGTGAAGGCTGGTTTGCTGGTAGCTGCTACAGTGGAAGGAGGTGTCCCAGGCTGGTAGTTGTTTGAGATATTCGGAGATGGATGGGGTTTCGGCGTGATCTGGTAAATTCTTGGTTTTGGAGTGACTTGCTTTTCTGATAGATATGAGCGGTGGCCATTGAGCTTCGATTGCCTGTATCTGTTTCGAAGCTTCTGGAAGAGAAGGTAGTCTTTTGCTTGGGGAGGTGAGCTATCTTGTGTTGCAGCAGTTTTAGACCAAGGTGTAGGGTTTGCAGTTACGGCTGTGATTCCGGGTTTATTAGTGAATCTCATATCTCTTACACCAGTGTGGTGTAAGTGCAAGGTTCTGTCAGTCGAGGAATGGTGGATCGATCCGTGAACTCTTTGCAAGAGTGGGGAGTGGCTGGTGTAATTCCAAAAGGGAGAAGCAGTATAAGGTCTTAAAGTAACCGGGATTTGGTTTCTTCTCTGTGCCAGCCATGGGTGAACAGATATAATGGAACTATCAGGTCTGGGTATTGTGATATCGTCTTTGTTATGAGTGTCCGGTTCTGTCTTTATATCTGAATCTGTGAAAAGTTCGTTTGTGAAGGTTGTGATCTCAGGAGCTGCTGAAGTTAATGTAGTTGAAAATGGCTCTTCTGTTGTGGTTGACGGGGGGCTGGTAGGTTTCTGTGTACGGAACTTTCTTACCAAAGGTCTTCTTCTGAATGGAGGCCTGCGCCTTAAGTTGGGGATGCGATTGTTATTTGGTCTTATTATTTCATTTGGTATACGCCGTTCCATTTCTTTATCTGAACGTATTATAGACTCTATGCTTGAGCTCATAGGAGATAATGAAGTTGGGTACAGAGTTACAGAAGCCTGAGTGGGAATGTAGGAATAATCAGTTTTTCTATTTACATGTTCTCTCAGTGAAGAATTGTTGCCTTTAGATTGTCTAGGGTTTGGTTTAACAAACTGTTTAAAGTTAGAATCCTTTACAATAGTCTTTGCACTGATAGACTGAGTAGCTGGTGTATAGGCTGAAACAGGGGTGGTTGTAAATGCTTTGGCGACTGTTGTCTCTGCAGTGGTGGTCATAAAAGCTGATGGTTGCATAGTTGGTACCTTAGCGTTAGCTTTTGCTAAGATCTGTGCCCAGCGTCCTGGGTCAAGGACTTTGACCGATTTATTTGGCTTCCTCTCTTTGATCCTTCCTTTGAACCCCTCTTGGTAAAGTCCACCCCTATGCTTTCCAAATACCCTTTGCGATGTTTGAGTAGTTGCTGGTTGTTTGATTTCTCGGTAGCCTGACCCTTCTGTGTCATCACTGCCGTACAAATGCGATTGGCCCTTAATTACAGTAACATCTGAGGGAAAGTCTGCTTTCTCGCCAGTTACAACCACCTGATGAGACAACATATCAACGCCGTGAAGGTTTGCTGCTAAGCAGCTGTATTCCCCAGCATCCTCGTGCTTTGCTTTTTTAATGATCAAAGTGTTATTTTGGGCTACATAGACTCTTCCTTCCTCTTTAGAAGCCTGTACAATCCGGTAGTTTGGTAGGAACCATCTAGTTTCACTTGGATGTGGAGATGTAACAAAACAAGGCAGACTGAGTGATTTTCCATACTCAACAGACATCTTTCCGTTGAGAACACTGGGACTTAGTAGACGTTCCCTAACCATAAGCCTGTATGAAACAATGTCTATTGTCTCAGTCCTGACAAAGCAGTGATAAAGCCCACTGTCGGACAGACTTGTGTTTTTTATGACTAATCTGTTATGCTCTGACACAATTCTGTGGGAATCCGTTTTGTCTAATGTAGTTAAATCCGGAAGCATCCACTCAACAGATTGATGCCCTGAGCTCAGAAGATTACAGTCTAGGTTGGCATCAGAGTGCTCCAGGACAATCTGAACCCTACCCGGGGTTCCTCTTGGAATAAAAGCCCAAGAAGGGGGTATGTCTTCTTGCTCTCCTCTTCTGCTAATATGCTTTGATATAAAAGTTGAAAAAGTCATGACCAGCTTTTTTGAGGAAGTCTTGCGTCTATCTAACTGAATAGTAACCTTGGGCTGCAAAAGCCAGATTGGGTCAGCCACTAAATGTCCCTTGAGCTCAGTAAAATAAGGTGAGTCCTCACTGGTAACCTGAGAATACTGATAGGTTACCTGTGAAGTATTCGCATGCCTGGCCCCTCGCTCCAATATGGCTGGGCTCTCGTAGTAGTAAGCAACGAGCCTCCACAGATTTTGCAGGGTCTCTCTGTCAATCTCACACTCAAGCTGGGTCTGCAGGGTCACATTCGCAACCAAGTCTTCTGAACGCCTTGTTTTGTCCCATACCATGGTGGATCCTTCAACTGGACGGATTACATCGCAAGACACATGAGCTCTGTTCCCATGGTTGTCTGACAGCATCAAGGCCATATTGCCAAGTGGTTTTTCTAAGTCCTTAATATAAGGGAGGTCTGGTTCCTCGTCCTGAAATTCATCATTCTCGGCAACTTTCAGTGGAGATTTTATGGTAGGCCGTTCGCAGGGCAGCTGCTGGGACGTAAGCTGGAAAATCTGGCTGTTGTTTAGCGGCTGGGGTGAGACGCACACAGCACAGCTTGCACTAGACACAGAGTCCCGGTCATTCTTGCACTTAATCACTCCTGCAGAGATAAGAGAGAAATCATGGGTTAAACATGCCTCTTCATGTTTTTTTTTTACATTTTTGGTCATAAAATAATAATATTACTTTCACCCAGTTCATAGGACAGTCCTCACTGGCAGATCCTTTTCTGCCACGTCAACAGATCTTTTCCAATTAATGGAAAAGTATAGCGGCAAAGATTCTCACACCTGCTCGTTATTGTATTGACCGGCAACCCCTGACTGTAATTTCCTGTTCAAAATTAACTGCTAACTCTACAGTTTCACACACTTTTGCCAGTCGCACATATATAATATTAAATAACTTTACTAAAAAAATAACTGGCTATAATCTATAATACTCTTGTGATGGTGTGTAGGTCACATTTATGCAGAAATATTGCATTATTAGTCTATTTACTAAATGTAATAAATCAATTTATATACATGGCGCAGCTCATACTGACTTTTACCGACCGACCTTTTTTATATTTTAGTTTTGTCATTCTTCTAATTTATACGCCAGAATAAATACATTAGAATTTATGAGAATATATGCGCAATTAGGTGCCCTGAAGAACCTTCCTTAGTACACCCTTATTGTACCCACTACTCAATATAGGTTCTTTTAAAATGCTGCGCTTATTAATGCCAAATCCTAGGCTAAACTTGGGTTTGTTTGTTCAAACCAACAGACTCAACAGATGACTTAATATGGGACTTAATATGAGTTTTTCATGCACGCTTACATTACATTATTATGACCATAATTTTGCCTAAAACATTTGTTGTTTAGAAAACAAAGCTTTGCTTGTTTACGAGCTCCAAGGGGGAATTAAGAAAGCATCCATACTATCATAGTCCTACTTTGAACCATGAATATTTTAAGGAGGATGCTTACACCATCAAAAGTCTTACCCGCGTGCTTCCTGTCCCACTCTAAGAGCCAGTGGAGGTTGCAATCACAAGTCCAAGGATTACCGTGAAGTGACAGGACCTCCAGTTTGCTCAGATACCTAAGAGTTCCAGGCAGCAGGTACTCCAACTGGTTGTCTGCTAGATGAAGGTGTCGCAGACCTGATCCCCAAAAGGTTCCCAGGAGAGAGATGGTGGTAAAAGAGTGTGGATGGAGATCCTGTAGCTGATTGCCCTCCAACTGAAGCAGCTTCAGCGATGTTAGTCCATTAAAAGAGAATGGCTCGATAAAACTGATTAGGTTGTGGTCTAGGTAAAGCCGTACCAGGTTAGACAGGCCCTCAAACATACTGGGGTCTACAGATTTTAGCTTGTTGTAGCTCAGTTTCAGTATCTGTGAGGGTAGAAAGGCACACCAGTACTTTGAAAATGTATTTATAGGTGACTCATCAGGGTAAGCACACACATTTGGTAGATAACATTTGGTAGATATGCCTACGGGGTTAATACAATATATTTCCACACAATCAAATATGTTTAATTGGCAAGACAAAATATCATTTTATCTCTGGTGCTGTATGTGCACCTTCGAATAAGAATAAACACCCGCATGCCTACACCCACCTGGAGGGAACGCAAGTGGTAAAAAGCCCCTGATGCTACAGAGCTGATGTCGTTCCCATGCAGCATAAGCATCTCTAGTTGACGCAGGTTCTCGAAGATAGGGCTCTCAACAGCCACAATACTGTTATATCTACATGGGACACAAGTTATATCATCATAAATGTGAATCCACTTAAACCTTCAGAATGAAACATATCCGTTTAGATTAATTGGTAGATTTCCCTTAGCCAGCTGGTTGTCTCCTGCTCCTACCATCGTTAGATTAGACACTCTAATGCAATAACAAAGCACCAACAAGAATTAGACTTTCATTGCATTTGAAATTATAGTTCAGATCAATACACCTGCTTCACAAGGCTTTAATTTGTTTCAGAGTGCTATAATTTGGGTGGAGTGCATCTACACCTAAAGATATATAGAATAGAGTTGAATCTAAAATGAGTCTCTGCAATCGATGTAGTGCATTATATGTAGCCGGGAATAGTGGCACTTATACTATTAGTGCACTGCATATGAAGTAATGTGCTATTTTGGCTGGAAAATTGGGCTACTTAATTTGTCTGAAAGTGTCCGTTTGAACCTGGGTGCAAATAGCATTGGTCACACAGACATGTTTTTGGACCCCAACATGAAAAAGGACATTATTGTTCATGTCTACCATCGGATGCTCTGCTAGAGGGAAGAGCTGCAGAAAGATTTAAAAGTTTAAAGTTTAACAGTGGAAGTCCTTTATTCCTGTGTGTGTGTGCATGTGTGTGTGTGCATGTGTGTGTGTGTGCTTACCTATCAAGTCATGTACTCATTTGCTCAGTAGCCAACCTTTGAAATATAGACTGTTCCAAATCGGTTGATATGTTTAGAGACTTGATAAATTACTCACTTTACAGTACTTATTTGTAGCAATTTGTAACAATCTGTAATCTCATGCTGATGGCTGAACATTTTTGGTAACCGGAACATTACCAGCACAACACTCACTAACACCACCACCACACCAGTGTCACTGCAGTTCTGAATATGATCCAGCACCCAATAATATCTGATCAGTAATGGTGCTGTGGGGCTCCTGGCCATTAGAGAGCAGAATAAAGGGTATACAAATACTCTAAAGCATGCAGAGAAACAGATGGACTACAGTCTGAAATTGTACAACTACAAAGTGCATCTACAGTATATGGATATGGACATTGATCAAATGGACAATGTGTAGAAACAAGGAGATGGCCATAATGTTATGCCTGATCAGTGTATATATAGGTCACCAGTTCACCACAAGTCACACTCACACATGTAAATATTACCCATGGTGCCTACCCCAGGTTGACTCTTTGTGTGTCCTTGGGAAGGTTGCGTGGGGGAGATGAAAGATGGCGAAAGGTACAGTGCACTTCTTTAGGGTTGGGGCAGCTGCAGGACCTTGGGCATGCACACATACATGTAGTTACAAGAAGAAACAGCAGAAACAGTGCTGCCTTCAGCTGGTGAGTGGAGAAACCCATGGATGCCATGGCTGTCTCATGCCATTATTTGACCTGTAGAAGGAAGTCTAGGTAAGTATACATTTGACAAAAATGGGCACCCAAGTTTTATCATGAACACCCAAGAATATCGTGGATCCTGATATTCTCATTCAGCATGAAGCAGTGCTAGGTTTGATTGTTAATTAAACTGTTTCATTAGTACTGATATCAGCACTGCATATTGCATGACAGCTAGTTCTTCTTAGATGGTATCGTGAGTACTAGGCAACATCACTAGTACTAGGCAATTCACTTTGCTTTACTTTGAGTCGTACAAAGTCACAATGTGGAGGCTTTAAGTTTGGGTCCTGCTCTCCTGTGAAAAATACAGCAGTAGACAGAACCATAAATCATTTCCAGTGTAACCCATTAGTTCTTCATTCCCCAGTACAGATAATCAGTATTCAGTGCATCCCTAAGTTACATTATAACTAGGGCTGTCAAATAATTACTATATTAAAATCTCATTAACCGCATGATTTTTATTGCATTAATCACAATGAATACTGTATTTGACCCTAACAAGTTGGGTTTATTAAAATCTAAATTAATTATCGCCACACAGGCATATAAGTGGAAAATTAAAGCTACAAAGGAATGAATTTTTCACTTGCTTAAACTTGTATGGTCCCTGCCACTCGTTCCAAATGAAACTCAACTCACAAGCACTCTGCTGTGCTTATCGTGATTTTCCTTATTTTTTACATCTGCAGTATTGTATTATTAGTGCAAAAAAAAGTCCCCATGGGTCCTAAAACGGTTGATCATTCCAGGCAACTGAAGGGAAATCAAGGACATAGTCCATTACGCACTAAATTACATGAGATTTTCAACAAAAAAAACCTTTATTTTAATGATTCTGGCCAACTGTAGGTGATTGTATACAGTAAGTGCTGGAAACAGTAAGGTTGGCTCTCTAATGGTACTGCATTGCTTATATTAAACCATGACAGCCATGATGTCTCTAAGACTGAAATTTCCCATAAAATGTCAAAAGTTAAATGGGAAAATATGTACAGTTCTTTTAACATTTCAATGACTACAAATGCATTAGAACATGTTGATCTTGCAAATGAGTCTGTTCAGAATCAGCTAATTATTACTCAACAACTGACCCGATTTTGTTAATTGTTCATAGCATCAATGCCAAAGATTTAAAGAAAAAACGTTTTCTTATACATTCTATGGTCAATCAATTTGCCCTTAGAAGTTGAGCATCCATTCACATCAATGGGACTGCATGGAACATTTCTTCATAATATTTATGGTTAAACTTTATTGTTTTGTAAATATTTCGTAATTTTGAATTTGACGCCTGCAACATGTTTCAAAAGAGTTGGGAAAGGAGCAACAAAAGACCTGTTTGAAACATTCCACCGGTGAGGTTCATCACTTTGTGAAGGACTGCATGAGCAAAAAGTCTAACCTAAACTGCTGAGCCTTGCTCCCTTGGCTGAACAACCCAATCATGAACGATGTTTCTCATTGTACAATTGCAAGGAATTTGGGGATTTCATCTTCTATAGTCCATAGTATCATCAAAAGATCTGGAGAAATCTCTGTAAGTAAGTGGTACGTCTGAAAACCAGCATTGAATGCCCGTGACCTTCGATCCCTCATGCGGCACTGCATTAAAAAGATCATTCTGACATCATTCTGTAACGGATATTACCACATGGGCTCATGAACACTTCAGAAAACCATTGCTGGTGAACACATTTCATCGCTCTATCTACAAGTGCAAGTTAAAACTCCAACATGCAAAGCAAAAGCCGTATATCAACAACACCCAGAAATGCCACCGGCTTCTATGGGCCCGAGCTCATCTGAGATGGACTGACGCAAAGTGGAAGAATGTCCAGACAAGTCCAATTCAAGTCAATTTTAAAACAATTTCAAATTGTTTTCGGAAATCATGGACGTTGATTCCTCCGGGCCAAAGAGTAAAAGGACTGTCTGGATTGTTATTGGTATTGGTACTGGTGTGTTCAATGACTGGGCCGAGTAGCTTGGGTCACTACCCAATGCTCATATTCAAGTATTGACAGGTAAAAATACATTATTAGGGCTGGTAATGTACCTGTGCTGTGTTGGGTGTTTATTTAAAAACGAAGTTAGCAAAGTTTCCTCCTCCACATCGACACGTGGTCACTCAGCTTACATAGTGTATATTTTCTGGGGCTCTGGAAGGGATTAAGTACTCCAGTATACAGTTCACAGTATTCCTTATGGGAACAACTTTCTCCGTACTCATGGAACAAATCAAGGACGAGAACTGAGGTACCACTGTACAAGTGAAAGGTAAAGTACCAGAGGAAAGTCCTATATATCTTGTGATGACAGACCTGAGCTGAGACTTGACTTGAAATTGCAGTTTGGACCTACAAGTACCTTGTGAAAATAACTGCCTCTTGTAGTCCATGATGTCAGATTTGCTAAATTCCTCAATTGATTTACAATGTTATACTGTGACTTTGTTGCAGTATCTGTTGTTGCTGGTGTCTTTCGCCACTGTTTTCTGCAAGACACCATGACGTCTTGCTTATAACATGACTCACTGACCACAGCTTCTCTTTTCATGGCTAACTGCTACGCATGCTGTCATGTGACACTTATGATGGATAGTATGAAAGGATTTTTTTCTGTAATTCAATCAGAAGTAGGTACACTGCAAAAAATGTATATCTACCGCTTATATTTGAACAACTCATTTGATTAAATGTATGCACCAATATAATAAAATGCAGTCTAGTGAAATATTACTGCTTTCAGGTTCCTTCACATTTATCCTCTGGAGTGTGCAATAACAGCGAATGGGAGATTCTGTCACGTATACTGCCCCCACAGATCTGCTGAGTACTCATGAAATAAATCATTGCTTAAGTGTTTTCGTTTCTACAAGCAAGCCCTCGATACCCAATTATACCAACATTTGTTGAAGTAAATATTAAGTCAAACTATTTAAGCTCCAGGGAAGTCTCTTGTTTTGCTACTTCTTCACCTGAATACATTTCTCAATACAGTTGTAATTCAGCGAGTGGAATAGCCAAACAATGATTGATTTGCTTGTCAGTGGTATGATAATAACCCATGGTGATTTTAGGAAACGGCCTCCTCCAGCTACCTTGGTTAGACGCTGATGGAATTACCTCATGTTGCCTCATGCAAACAGGAAGACGGATACATTCCAACACATTTGCTGAATTTAACAAAAGTATGAAAACTAATATATATGGTTTCACTGTTTGGTCAATTTATGGGCAATTTGATATGTTTTTATGGATGATCTAGTATTTATTTCTCAAATGTCTTCTTGCCAATGTAAATGGTCCTTGTTATAAATTGAATCAGCATATGGCATAGTGGTTAGTGGTGTCGACTCACAGTTCCCGAGACTCGTCTGCTTGTGTGTAGTCTGTTCTGTGTCTGTGTGAGATTCCTCCCCGATTCCAAATTCAATGGCAAGGTAATGACAGACATAAGGTTATATCGATTCACAAGGTTATTTTGAAATTAGTCATACATATTCAGATCTAGCCTACTTATCATAATCAGTTAACCAAATGCATGTATTTGGACTGTTTCTGTGTCTGAGTGGGTTTTCTCCATGTGCTCCAGTTTCCTACCAGAGTCCAGTTTGGATCAAGGTCTCTGGAGCTGTGAGACGATAGCTCTAACCACTGGGCCACAAACTGATTCTATTTACAGCAAGGACCTTCTGCAATGGCAAGAACATAAAAAGGACTCTTTCTCCGCACAGGCAGCATGGGGATGCTGGAGCTGTGAGACGACTGCTTTAACTGCTGTTCCACAATGCTACCCGTCCTTGTGTGTGTCTATCGTCCTGACACAGACATGATTGGATCTGAAGTGAAAGAGATTGATTAGTTTCACATCCAAGGAATGCTTATACCTAGGTATTGTGGTCTCCCCGACATAGGTGCCTAACAGCCCAGTGGAGACCTAAGTTAGCTCAGTTTTTCTTGCAGCCAGTAACTTAGTAATAAAAATAAATGTCTGGAGAAAAATCACTTGCCTGTGAGTGGGAAAAACTTCACATGCATAAGCTAATCTAATGCCTCGTAAAGACAGAGCCTAAGGTTACACCCATGGCAACACGCTTGATAAGCATACCTGACAGATTTCCTGGCTGTATCCCAAATTACATACTGCCATCCTGTAAGGACAGGTCCTTTTGGTGCCAAAAGGAAAAATAATCTTTGGGTACCAGAAATTTGGCTAGCATAAAGGCACAGTTCCAGCAATTTTCAAGAGTTCATTGATAATTGAATAGAAAAACTATATTTGTCACCAAACCTTTTAGTGTTAGACAGGCCGCACTTGTACTCATGATGGATGGAACACTGATATAACATTTTGCGTTCAGTTAAATACAGCTTATAACCATTCGTAAGCATAATGAAGGTATTTTGTTTTACAAAGTTGTATCTTAGAAACTAGTTTCTAACATAGTGTACCAAATCCATCACCCCTTGCACTTAAACCATACTTGAAACACTTGGAAGTTCAATCCATGCAGGAACATTCAATATATATCCCTGTGTTGGTTTAACATTTGAAAATGCAAAGCGATCTCTGACACTCAAAGCAATGAACATTTTAGAGCACTTCAGAATGTAATAATGAATCTCTTAAGCAACTCTGGACTCCTCTATGAACCACAATCTAAAGAAATAAGATCTCTACATGAATCAAACTTACCTTGAGTGTCCTAGCTGAAAAAAAAATCACTGCTACTATCTGCTGCGAGGAGCACAGCAACCTTTCTGCAAGTGGTTTCTTGTCTTTTTCAGTGTTTGAGATGATGTGATAGCTTTTTTGAACCATGCCTCCTGAAGTCCAAGCCCCCACATCTGGAAAAGTGATTAACACCCACTCTCACTTACAGCCAGCTGGTGTGGAGTAAGAATGCTGTGCTGACTTGGCATCCATCCACCTTTTGCTTTTCTTCTTTCCTCACTGCTCATCTTGCTACTCTTATAAGTCCTCACTGTTACCCGGGGCTCCTGAAAGGTTTATGAGCGTGTAGCTCTTTTTCTGTCTGAAGTTCTTATATTAATGTTTATAGCACTTAAGCCATTCATGTACTGGGGCTATATCTTAAGCCTAAGGTCTGTGTGACACAATCAATTTCTTATTAATGCCCAGTTACAGCTCATAAAATCTTTTCATGTTATATACAGTGGATATAGAAAATCATTATACCTTGTCAAAATCATTAACTTTTCTAACAAAACAAAATTAAATCTATATTTTCAGATATAGGGTGAGTCACAAGACTCGTTGCATGCTGTGCCGTGGACTTATTCACAAAGGCTGCTAAAACCATTTTTGAGGATACATTGTTATGATACTTGTTGACAGTAGTAAATGCTAAGTTATATATTAGGCTATTTGATGTCAGTAGTAAATGCGGGTTAAGGTTACATACAACTCGACACTGTGGTGGCCTAGTGGTTAAGGAACTGGACTCTGAACCAGACGGTCCAGGGTTCAAATCCACCTGTGCCACAGTTGGGTCCTTGAGCAAGGCCCTTAACCCAAAATTGCTTGGATTGTAAATCTGTAATAATTGTAAGTCGCGTAAATAAATGTAAAATGTAAATGACAGTAATATATGATAATAATAATATCAGGTAATATCATGCTGCTTGCGGTAGTAGTAGTAAATATTATGTAAAATTAAGCTACTTGTTGACAGTAGTAAAAGGCTGTATTTGTTGTAAGTTGTTATAAGTTGTAAGTTGCTCTGGATAAGGGTGTCTGCTAAATTTAAATGTAAATATAAGGTTATAAGTTATGGCACATTTTAAGAGATTATGGCAAGCTTAATTCAGCTGTAGCAATATATTTTCTTGTCTATGACAAGATAAACTTGAGTGTGATTACTTTACAAGGGCAGGTGGGGCAGAGCCATACCCAAATAACTGTCCTTTTTAAAGTATAGTTCCTATAATGAATTACTTTTATTGACTTGCAGAGGGTTTAAAAATATACTTTCGATCTAAGGCCGCCTCGCAAGTGCCAGGCAATATTTTGCCGTCGGCAGATTCTCCAGCTTGCAGCAGTGTGGCTGTGGTTTGTGTTGAAGGTCCAGTAAGTCTGTTCATTTTTCAGAAAATAAGTAATGCTTTTCATTGTATATATA
>JAUZST010060804.1:0-23228 GCA_034779995.1 Parotocinclus haroldoi
AGAGACACACTGTCACGGATTTACACGTCATTATTTATCTAAACACCGATTATAAACTCAGATATTTAAAGGCACAGTAATCCAAATAGCCGTTATTATTGTTTTCTGATGTATGTACCTTCGCCCCAATTCAATTAATTATAAAATAGCCCGTGAATAAGAAGTCAACCATATTCTATACATATTTAGAAAAAATAAAGCTACCAGGTAAATTCCTCTTGACTAATTGCTAAGTTACTATTACATTGAACTGGGCTTTATGTTTCATCTCACTCCTAACTTAAGCAGTATATACAGCAGGCAGCAGATTCAATATGTTTACATTGAAGTACATTTAGAAATTGTTCAACAAAGGCAGGATACATAAATCATGACCACACACCTACATTCAGTACATATGCACATTTGGCATGCCTTGGTTAATTCTGTCAAGCAACAGCAAAAATCTTCTCACTGGAATCAAGCTTTCCTCAGTGCAGCCCATCACAGGAACTATAATGAACTCATCTACAATGCAACAACAACAAAACACACAATTTTAAACAACAAAACACACAAGCTGAATGTCTTTCATACAATAGACTTTATGACTACACCCAGGAAAAAAAATGCTGTGTGGAAATTGCCAAATTACCATAAACAATTCATAGTATGACTGTGAACTTTATGGTCAAACTGTGAACGTTCACAATAAAACTATCAAGCAATTTACAGTTTTACTATGAAATTTCACAGTACATTTTTTTCCTGGGTAGGCATACACGCTAATCTCTAAAATATATTTTAAATGACTTCACTGACCACATGACCACATAACCACATTTATCTACTACAGTAGAGGATCTTTCACCATTTCATTTATGAGACATACTGTAGTGTGCAAAGGTCTTAGGACAACCTTTGGTTAAATATACCAATGTCTTAGTAATGATGTAATGGCAATATATAATTATTTTAAAGACAATTAGGCAATTCGAATACAACCTGAAATGCAATAATGTTGTATTTAAAACTGAAATATTTTTTTTTACAACCCAGCTTCTAGGCTACAGTGGCAAGAATTCAGTGTGAACAACCATTACACTGACAGGTACATTGGATGCAAACTTGACCCTTCTACAATCCAAAGGAGATTGATCAGGAATATTGTTTTTTGAAGGTTAACAGCCAAGGAACCACAAAACTGGTTTCTTCTGTGACACTTGAATTGTCACTGAGTGGAAAATCTGCACTGAATTGCACTGAAACAATGTGCTTTAGGTAGCATTTGCTTTAACAAAAACTGGCTAAAATTCACTGGTCACTGAAGGAGCTGGTCAGGTCAACAAGTCAGAAGTGATAATGCCCTACAGAATATTGGCAAAAACATTCAATATTTAATAGTCCTCATCACTTACAATCAGACAACACGAGAAATGCACACTTACCACACTTTCAAAGTCTCTGATGTGCTGGCTGAGCATATGCGACATTCCCGGAGACAACGGGGGCTCAGGAGATGAGCAGGGGGGTGGAGATGTGCTAAACATGCAAACAGAAACGGTGAGTTCATTTTCTGTACATGTTCTAATTTCTTATATGTTGTGCGTAGTATTTTTTTTGCAATCTGTTACTAAACATAAAGGGCCAGCAAAAATGCAGTCTATAGCAAGCAGCACAATACATGAGTGTAAAAATGTCATACTCACTTCAGAGAGATGGGAATCAGGATAGTTGGTATGTATGGACAGACTGTAAAGACACAGAGACTAGACGTTAGCTGACTTTAAAGGTTCCGGTATATCTTCGATATCAATGCATTTTTATGTAAAAATAAAAATACAACATTCTGACACTTTGTGGAACAATGTTGGTGGAGCACAAATGAGGTCCAGGCTGCTCTGACCTACATGCTTTACAGAGCATACGCACATCTCGACAAAAATGAGCCACGAGGTCACCAGGGGGCACTGTTGCTACGTAAAAAATCATTCAGTCTTTCATGCAGTTATTTATTTTCACCCCAACTTTAACCCATTTAGAGTCGCAGGGAGCCGGGGCCGAACCTGTTGAACTTGGAATCTCAAATAATTGTGTGATTACAATCACACATTTTACATTGGTACATATTCCAACTCGGTACTCTTTCTAATTGGCTACCTGGAGGAAACCCACATACTCTTGGGAGAACACACAAATTCCACACAGGTTTAGACAGGGAATCAAACTGGGAATCAAACTGGGAATGTTTGTTGCAGTGAGGTGACACTTGCCCTGATGTTACAAGTTTTATTATTTTGACTTCTAAATATAAAGATAATTTAAATACTTTACCATTCTTCTTAGTGTTCAGCTTTTTACATTTGACCAGCATCTTGACGTTTCTCAGCTGTTCCATATTAAAACAACGTTGTGATCATGTGTTATTCTAATATCACATAAGACATTTATGACTCACCTCGGTTTGGCTGACTGTTGTAATGTTTTCCGAATGCTTCATCCTTAGGGATGTCAGGGTATAAATACTTTAGTGGGTTCTCAGGAACGATACCATCTGCAATCACTTTATAGTCCCTTATAATGTCTGCGATGGGCAGGGCATTGAGACGGTTTTTGGTATACGGCTCCACAGATATGAACTTTGCCTCTCCTGGAGAATGATGTCAATATATTTCATTAGCTATTAAACACAAAGTTAATCATTCTTCATTTGCTTCAGAAATTATACAAAGATCACTCACATTTCAAGCCAATTATTGCATATTAAACTTTTTTTTTCACATTTGTATAACAGTGAAGAGCAAACTAACAAAGTCAATGGAATAATACTGGTGTGAGGCCTTAACAAGAGTAGCATTTCCAGAATGTTTATTTTTCAGATGTTTTGAGGTGTAAAATTAAGGTTTGGTGTTTCTAGATGGCTGCTAAGATCTGTGTGGTAGCTACTGCATTTATGTGCCAAATATAGCCTGGGGATTTCTTCGTGTAGTCTGTCTTCAAATCCTAAGTGGCACTTGCAAAGTACAGTTGGGATTTGTTAATTCATTAGTTCAAGTTCCATACCAGCCAGTACCTATACCAGGTCAGTTTAATAACTAGTCTGTCTCAAACCACACACACACACACACACACACATACATATACACACACATACACTACGGCACTAAATAAAACATCATATCTATGATCTGAGGCAGATCATACCATTTTCCTGTTCCACCCAGGTGAAAGTGATTCCTCCCAGGTGACTTTCACTGAAGCGTAGCAGAAATGTACCAGGTTCTTTGTCCTTTAGGAGAGCACGCTCCATCTCCTTACTTACAAAGCCCATGATGTAGCTGCAGACACAAGAGTACAGCAATACATCAAGTTTATTCACTGAACATTATACATTATACATTGATACGGTAAATAAAAATTCCTAATTGGATTGCATTATGTCTTTAGAGTGATGCTGTAATGAATTGTATTATACAACCATGGTAAACAGACTTTCCACGTTAAAACACTTAAGCTCACATTGACATTTCAAAAAGAAGTCTTAAGCAGGTTATTTTCCTAATGAACATCATAGATCATCATTGCATCAACATCATTGCTCATAGAAAATAGAAGACATTTCATTATCATTTTTGTGAGTAGTATATTATTTATTACTTAGTGGGGAGGAAGAGAATCACTGGAATGCCAATGAATAATGAAGTGAGTAAATAAAAATGAATGAAAGCATGACATGTAATACGAATTTATCCAGATTCTTAAGTACAAGTAAACCAATCTACATAGAACTGAGGCCAAGTTACCTATTCTTCCTCATTGTTATTGCTTAATGTTGTACAGTATTTTAGAAGCCATGATTTATTAAACACAAAATACTCAAATAACAAAAAACTCATATACGTCCAATAAGTCCATTAAGCCATGAATGAGCAGTTAACTTAAATGCTAAAATAAAAGTGATAGTCAAAGAGATGTCCCTTACCCATCAATCCAAACAGGAAGCAAATGTTTCTTAATAAGCTCAAGGATAGAGTCGAGCCACAGCCAGAAACTAAATGACTTTCCTGGTATGTTCTCCTAAAAAAAAAGGACAATGTTCACCTATTTCTAGCATCTATAAAAACTAAAAGCACATGCAACCCCAATTTCAATTAAGTTGGGATGTATGTAAAACATACATAAAAACAGAATCTGATTTTGGATTTGAAAATCCTTTTCAACATATATTTAATTTAATACACTACAAAGACATGATATTTAATTTTCAAACAGATACAGTTTATTGTCACTCATTTGGAATTTGATGCCTTCAAAACATTCCACAAAAAGTTGGGACAGGAGCATGTTTACCACTGTGTTACATCACCTTTCCTTTTATTAACACTCAACAAGTGTTTGGGAAGTGAGGACACTAATTGTTGAAGCTTTGTAGGTGGAATTTTTTCCCATTCTTGCGTGATGTACTTCAGTTGCTCAACAGTCCGGGGTCTCCGTTGTCATATTCACACAATGTGCCACACATTTTTTTGTCTAGTTCATTTTTTATTCTAGTTTTTGCAAGCAATGCTGTTGTAACACGTGCAGAATGTGGCTCATCATTGTATTGCTGAAATAAACAAGGACGTC
Organism: Parotocinclus haroldoi; assembly: GCA_034779995.1. Taxonomy (NCBI): domain Eukaryota; kingdom Metazoa; phylum Chordata; class Actinopteri; order Siluriformes; family Loricariidae; genus Parotocinclus; species Parotocinclus haroldoi. The sequence continues at coordinate 4,606 of JAUZST010060804.1, forward strand.
CTTGAAAAAGATGTTGCTTGGATGGCAGCATTGTCACACCTGACGACTGCGTAGGCGTGCCTTGATTGTGCACAACTGTCCACAATCTGGATCAGCGAGGACTACTTATAGGTTTCGCCCACATTCATGCAGTGTGAAGCTTTCTGTTACAAGTTATGATTTGGGTTTGACGCGGGTGGGGTAGGAACTTCTACTGTCCCTTCCAGATTTTCCACCTTTAATCCTACTCACCTGTCATCTTGTTACGTTTTAGTTCTGTTTTGATTTCTGTTTATTATGTTACAATAAACGTGGTTTTTCCAGCACGTCACATTTGCCTCCGCCTTCATATACCCTTCGTGACAAGCATATGTTGCTCCAAAACCTGTTTGTAGCTTTCAGCATTAATGGTGCCTTCACAGATGTGCAAGTTACCCATGCCATGGGTCCTAACACACCCCCATACCATCAGAGATACTGACTTTTGAACTTTGTGCTGATAACAATGCAGACAGTCCCTTTCCTCTTTGGCCAAGATGATACGAAGTCCATGATTTCCAAAAACTATCTGAAATGTGGACCACAGTACACTTTGCGTTACTCCATCTCAGATGAGCTCGGGCACAGAGGTGCCGGCGGTGTTTCTTGATACGTGTGTTGGGTGTTGTTGATATATGTTTTTTGCTTTGCATGGTAGAGTTTTAAGTTGCACTTGTAGATGGAGTGATGAACTGTGTTCACTGACAATGGTTTTCTGAAGTGTTTCTGATCCCATGTTGTAATATCCATTACAGAATGATGTCAGTTTTTAATGCAGTGACGCCTGAGCGATCAAAGGTCACGGACATCCAATGTTGGTTTTTGTACTTGCTGCTTACTTTATATTTCTCCAGTTTCTCTGAATTTTTTGAGGATATTATGGACTGTATGATGATATCCTTGCAATATCTTGTCTTTGTAGTGTATTCAATTGAATATGGGTTGAAAGGGATTGGCACATCATTATATTCTGTTTTTATTTATGTTTTACACAATGTCCCAAGTTAATTGGAATTGGGGTTGTATGTATGTTTTGTAGTTCTACAATTACAGACTGTAACTGTCCATCTGTTTCTCTACATGCTTTTTTAGTCCCACAGTTCATTTTCTATTTTGTTGGGTTGTTGTGATCATTCTCAGCACTGCAGTGACACTGATGTGATGGTGCTGAGTTATGATCAGACATCACCTGTTGTCAGTTCTTCATCAGTGCTCATATAATGCTGCCTACAGTTAAATCAGATGATGATGATTACTGTTAACGCAAGGTGTAACTCACAAATGAAAAAGGGTTTTGTTCAATTTGATATTGTAACCTTGATTTAAAAGGTTAAGAATCTGTTTTTAATTTGTGATAATTGTAATAATCCTTTTTATACTTTTGTTTAATTTAAAGGTTAGTCTTTACTCAAATGTATTAGTTCTGCAACTTTGTATGACTTTGTCTGCATTTCTGTACCAATCATGATCCTCATCAGGAAAGCAGAAGGAAAATGTTGTTCATTATCATGAGTTGCACACTGTTATTAATATACACTGCTCACAAAATTAGGGAACATTTAATTATGGGTCATTGCATTTTGGAGTATCCCTAATTTTTGTGAGCAGTATAGTTTATATGTTTTTTAAAATTTAAATTATTATGAATTTTTTTTTTTAGCAAAATCTGAAAATAGTAAGCAATCATCCAGAGAGACTGGTCTTGTTTTTTTTTTTAACCTACAGAACGTGGACTTACTCCGCTTCACCTGGCAGCACAGTGTGGCTCTCTCGAAGTTCTGAACTGCTTACTGGCTTTACAAGCAGACTACAAACTAGCAGATAGTCGAGGTTGGCAGGCTGTACATTTCTCAGCCTTCTATGGCCATTGTGCATGTCTTCAAACCTTGTGCAGGAAAGATTCCAGCTTGCTGGATGTACACACATCAGCTGAGTAAGATCTGAAAGTTTTTTGTTTTTTTTTTTAGCAAAAATTGCCATTGAAGTAAAATTGTCATTAAATAACAGCTGCCTAGTAGAATAGACCATCACGACAGATACCACAGACTATTGTGGTGATTCAGATTGAATTATTAAGTGATTCATTGGTGATTTAAATTGATTCATTAATTGAATTAATTGCATTCATTAAATTATAATCACAGTTTGATGTTTAGTCTTAATTATTTCTTATGCCATGTTTCAGAAAAATGTGCATTGCATAAGTGTTTGGCTCATAAATTGGTGGCAATACTGAAAAAGGTTGATGCTTTCATGGACCAGCAACAACTCTTCATCTGATGAATTGTAGGTATCGCAGCACTCCGCTGTTACTCTCAGCAATGTCTGGAGCCATAGATTCTCTGTATTTCCTGCTATCCAATGGGGCAAACTGGAAAATGACAGACAGTAGAGGGAATAACATGGTCCATCTTGCAACCCTATACTTCCACAGTAATGTCCTCAGACATCTCATTCAGCTGAATCTGGAGGGACTTAACGTGTGGAAGATTCTTGTAGGTATGTCTTAAAACCATCTACCAATAATTTTAACATTCCCACAGTTACTGTGTGTGTGATTGTTGATTAACTGAGTAAACTAACCATACTAAATGAGGGCCCTACTTTTATCACAACATTATCTGCATTTACAATATACAGTTATTGTGCACGATATTAAGTGGTATAAAATTCCACACCTAACCAATTCTACCTATGGTATGTCTGGAATAACTGATAGTAGCACTTATTTCATTCATTCATTCATTGTCTTATCCAGTTAACCTAGTCAGGGTCACGTGAGACCCATTGCACTTAACAACACATTCACATACTAAGGACACTTTGAAAACACCAGTTAACCTAACACATATCTTTGGAATGTGGGAAGGAACCGGGCTACTCATAGAAAACCCATGAGGCAAGAATGGGGAGGACATGCAGACTCCACACAGGCGGGACCCAGGGTCAGGATCGAACCGTGGATCTTGGAGCTGCACCACTGTGCTGCCCTAGCACTGATATATTTAAGACAAAATGATTTATTTATTTGTGCCTTTTAGAGATGCTGCAGCAGGAAGAGAGCAGGAGGGAGATGGCCGTCAGGTGCATGGAGGCTCTTTGTGTGAACATTAACTCCTACTGGCTGAACATCCTGGATGCAGGTCATAGGCAGGGTTACCTTCAGTGAAAGCAGTTTGATGCTTTATGATGGTTGTGCTAATTTGCCTTTCACCTCATTTCCCTTCATTGAGTAAAGGGCCAGTTTAATACACACACAAAAAAATGTACCAATGATGAGTATGAGGTTGCTGCTTCAGCTGCAGGGGATGCACCCCCATCCATATTTCGCTTCCTCAGACATGACCAGCTCTGTATCTGTGTGACACCCAACCTGGCAGGGAAGGCTCCACTGGGCTCCACTTTGTCAAAAGTCACAGGACCGCGTTTTATTTCGGAAACAAAAGGGAAAATTACATATCTGAATAACCCAGCAAGTAATGGATAACGGGTCCTGTCTTTAAGGCTATGTCCGGAACATATTATACATACACTGCCATATTGGATCAAGGGTCATGTAGTCAATGTGCTGTCCCTGGTGCTGAACACAGAACTGAAGATGCAGTTCCAGTTGTTACAAACAACTGTTGCCATAAACCTCCGCGATGCGTTGCTACGGGTGGTGTTTGTTGCAGATTTTCTCCGCAATTTGTTTGAGATGACCCCAGAGATCTTAGTCAAGTGGTGTGAGGTCGGGTGATCTGGGCAGCCATTCCACACTTCCACAATGACCAATCTGATAACCAGAGAACTGAATATCCAGCCACTGACAAACACCTTCTCCACAGTGAGGTGGAACCCCATACTGTTGGAAATAATAGGGGAACATGCCATCTTTGGTCAGAATGGATGGGAACACTGTTTCCTGTAGCATTGTCAGGTAACACTGAGCATTTAGAGTCTGGTCGATGAAAGTTCATCCGATTACATAGGTGCTCCATATTCCACACCACAACCTTCACATCACTTACGATTTTGGTGTCTGCTGTCCAGTGAGGGTTTTCGTCACTCAAGTACCTCACGCTCTGGTGGTTGACCTCACCACTGACATAAAATTGGCCTCGCCACTGAACAGAATGATCTGTGCGAATGCAGGATTCCGTTGATGTTGGTCCAATGCCCAGATGTATATCGATATCAGGGTCATCCTTTGAGAGTGTCTGCTGCAGCTGGATCTTAAAGGGGTGCCACTTTATCAGCTATTATCAATGCTATTTTTAAAAACATTCTTACTTTCTCATAGACATTTACTTATGTCTAACAGGTGGTATCACAGCGCTGGTGGAACTTCTTCGCAGCAACAGACTATTGCTCCAACGCATAGCTGCAGCTGTGTTATGTCAGCTGACGCAGAATCGGCCAGTGTGTGAGGAATTAATGCGCTGTGAAGCAGTACAAGTGCTGATCACGGCTCTCAGCGGACAACATCCAGAGCTGGACTCACGTTGTGCTGTTATACTGACAGATCTCGCTAACCATGGTGATGAGTACCAGACTCATATTGCTGATTTGGTGAGTGCATGAGTAGAAATGCAACAATTTGACCATATGTCACATGACAGGAAACCTTGTCTATTTGTGCACCACACACCCAGCCCCCGTCTGTGTTTATCTAAGAGTGGGTACTGGGCAACTCGAAATTCAGCTGCATCTCTAAACCTCTAATCCACCCATGACCTGCAAATGTCCACATGCAGTGAATTCTCAGTACTCACAGTTAATTCCTTTCAGAAGTGCCCAAAATGATGAGGAACAAAGCTAATTTTTCCCATGAGGAATAATGTCAATTCAATTCATTTGTTCCAGACCTGCAGAAAATCCACATGTATAAAGTATTATATGCATTTATGGAGTTCTATTGTACAGGTGGTCAAAAAACATCATTCATAAAAAGCTGAAGATATGCAGACTAAAGACAAGAAGGACCATCCAGACGAGTCTGTCATGGTGTGTGATTGGGTCAATGGCCTTGAGAAAGGATATTTTCAGTTCTGGGGTTGTGCTGTATGAGCCTGTATGCTCATTACTCTTTGATAGAGCATATCACTATTTAACTTTAGATATTGGGTATGAGTTTAAATTTATAATGGATTTGCAATTTTTCCATTTTCAATTTGTTTTGTTTATAGGATGGAGTAACATCAGTGGTACAGCTATTGAGTTCTGACCTGCAGGACGTACTGGTAAACGCTATGAGGTGTGTCCGAGCTCTGTGTGCCGCTTGCCCCCGCAACCAGAGCACTGTGGCACTGTCTGGAGGGGTCGAGCACCTTGTGGAATTACTGACTGTGAGCTCCGGTACATACTGCCTGTTAGAGTGACCACGATAGTCCATGATATCAAAATATCAAAAACAATTTTAATGTATCTTTTTCAAAATGAGAAAAGAAATTGATTGCAGTTCCTGATTTCAATAATCAATGTTTAAAGTACATACATATGACAATTGCTTTATGTGTATTACACTTTGTTTTATCTCTACTGGAGAAATATAAGAAGCCCAATAGCATGGTTATGCTATGGATAGGCAGTAAAGTGCATTGACCATTTTGTAGTGATAAACCATCACCATATTGTAAAAACCACCAGCTGCCACTAATGGAGATATAGCACAAATATAGCAAAGCTATAGCAATATAAGTAACGCAATTTTGGCTTGATTTAGACCAGATACACAAAAAATTAAACAATTAATTCTGTAGATATAGAGCTTACAAACACATTGAGCCTAATATTAATGAAAGTGTTCTAGAAAAGCACAGTTTGCATAAATATTTGAAGGTTTAATATGTTGCAGAGCTAGGCAGAATCAAAAAGGGACCCAGCCTCATATTGCAGCCTAGATGATATACATTGGAATTAAAATAAGTTACCAACGTTTTAATAACGGTTTAAATAAACAGAAAACAACTGTAACAATTAAACGAGATAACAGATCTTTTGTGTAATTCTTACTCTAAATGGTCTCTCTAGATAGCAGAATACCTCACAGCTCTAAGATCCCTGTTTTGATCCCAATCCTGGATTTCAGCTGTGTGGAGTTTGCATGCCCTGCACGTAGATTTTCTCTGAGTAATTCGGTTTTCTCCCACATTCCAAAGACTGGGATTGGCTGGGAACATGTTAAAAGAATCAACAACAAGAATCAGTCAAGGATATCGCAACCATTGCATCTCATAATATAGAGTATAATAAAAATAAATACAAAATTATAAAATAGAGATTATACATTCAAACACAATAATGTACTTCTCACAAAATTAGGGAATTATCCCCTAGTTTTTGTGAGCAGTATAGAAGATGATAGTATATATAATTCAAATGTTGTATACAATAACATATATGTATTGAATACATAACACCGTGAAACACGGTGTCTCGGTGGGTAGCACGGCTGACTCACAGCAAAGAAAGTCCTGGGTTCAGGCCCTTAGTGTGTGACTGTGTGTGTGTGTGTGTGTGTGTGTGTGTGTGTGTGTGTAGATGCACCATCTATGGTTGTTCCTTCCCTTGGACCCAGAGTTGCCGGGTGGGCATCGGCTTGCCCATGACACTGTGTGGATTAGCATATACTGTACCTAGAATAAGCATATTAGCATTATTTCATCTATTAAACTGAATCATTGTATTGGGCTGAATCTAAAGTGACTCTCTACTCCCTAGTTCACTATATGCAGCTTGTAATAATGGCATTTACTCATCTTATAGCGTGTACATATCAAATATGAGTCCTGAGGGCTCAATGGTGGTGCAGTGGTCGTTTGCCCAAACAGAGGCTCGTGTTACCAGTTGTCCCCTGGATCCCTGTAACCTTCAATTGGATTTGGAATGTATAAAATAAATTCATGAACGATAACAAATTCTTTGGTCTTTTTAATATTGATTGGCTAAAAATTCTAATTTAAAAGTCTGACCAAAAACTACTGGAATCTACACTTAAACTAACATCCCCACTATTTTGACAGTCTAGTACATGGTAGATAAAGTGCTTTAAAAGCCTGATTTTGTGCTTTTTAGTCCTTCTTGAACATTTTGTGTAAATTTGCAAATACTTTCATTTCTGAGTTTCCGTCTGCTTTCCTAGTGTAAGTTGCAGTGCATGTAAAAAAAAGACTGAGGATATAAACTGATATGCATTCTGGCACTTCCAGTTACTACTATCGGCCACCTCATTGTTGTTAGTACAAGCTCTGTGTGTGTGTGTGTGTGTGTGTGTGTGTGTGTGTGTGTGTGTGTGTGTGTGTGTGTGTGTGTGTGTGTGTGTGTATTTGTGAGAGAGAGAGAGAGAGAGAGAGCGAGTGAGCGAGAGACAGAGAGTTTTCTTTATTATTTAAAGTGTAAAATTAATATAACCACAGATATGTTTCATAACCTTTCTCTTTTTGTCCAAAATTACCAAGGATGCAAATAATTGCTGAATACACCAACTTTGAATTTACACACCTGATCAATAGTAAAATAGTGATCAATGTCGCCAAAAAATGTTGACTTTGTGTATGTGTCTGTCACAGAAGTACTGCAAGAAGAGGCATGTCTGGCTCTGGCTGAATTGGCCCGTAACCACAAATTAAACCAGGTCCTGATTTGTGGGGCGGGTGCAGTAAGCCCCCTGGTGGAAGTCCTGAGCACCGGCAAGCTGTCTAGCCAAGTCAAAGCAGCGAAAGCCCTCGAAGCCATAGTGCATCAAAACCCAGCCACGCAAGAATGCTTTCTGAAGAAATTTGCTGATGTAAATCTTATACAGCTTTTGAAGGTAAAACAATTCTGGAACAGCTTTTTGGCGATATTTAATTAAGAGTTAATACCTTCTATAATTATGCCAGGGTAAGGCTTCTTGCTGTGATATTACAATAGACATGTCATTGAACCGAACAGATATGATTTACTGATGTTATTAAAAGAGCTGACCACAATAAATTATCTTAAAATGTGAAAAGAAATGTCAATGCCATATAAACAATGGCAGAATCAAGTGAATTCAAGTAAACTGAAGAATAGATGCACGGACCAACAGAGTGATAGTTGGATAGATAGTGAATAAGTAGATTTACATATGTATGGATGTATGGATAGGTAAAGAAACTGTCAGATAGTCACTCAAAAAAACAAACAGCATACATATACACATAGCTAAACAAAATACGTATTTTATCATCTTGGTTTAAAAGCTAGATCAATGCAACAATGCATTCTAACCGTGTGTGTCAATTTTAATTTAAGATCAGGTTAAAATTTAGGATCAAATCTGTTCTATAAATCATATCACTTGTATAGATTCCTTTGCTTTGGGTCACAGGTATTCCATCAGGAGACAAGGGAGCAGAGTGCCACAGCTCTCTGGGCCCTAGCGGGAAATACACTGAGACAGCAGAAGCGCATTGCCAAACTTCTTAGCTACAAACTCATTTTGGATTTGATCCTTTCCACTTCTGATAAAATGCAATATGTAGGTAAGTTCAAATGGACAGAATCCAGGCCGTTAGAATGTGAAATGTGTTAGAATCCTTGGCATTGATGACATTGAAACGATGTTGTTTCATGTCCTTCAGAAGCTTAGCAATAGTGAGTCAATCTGTACAGCTGATAATGCCACAGCTATGAGGCCGTTTATTAGCATTATGTACACAATTACTCCCCAATTTATTTTTGATATATACTGTATATACTATAGCCTACCTTAAACATGCTTAAAACACTACCATGACCAAGGCTTTTGCCACTACAGTTTCCAGGGCAATCATATAACTGGTAACTAGTATAACTGTATGGATATTAATATACATTCCATAACATTTAGATGATGTTTTAAACATATACAATTAAAAATAAAATAATTGTTTACACTAGTAAAAAGGCACATATCTGTATAAGAGAAGAATGACATCTGTTTATCTATTAATCTATTATTAAACAATGTACAGGTACTATTAAAAAATGAAACTATAATGGACACATGTCAGCTTTTGATGGCAGGCTCACAGATCCCAGAGTTCAGTAACTCTAATTCATAAAAAGGAACTGGTACTATTAAAAAGTAAACCATAAGCAATCAAACTATAAGAAAATATGACTACATAAATAATATAAATAAAGTTACCAGTCTAATTATATAGGACTTGTTTTTGTGGCTTTTAATGCCGGCACTCTCTCCGCTTTTCTGGACTTATACTGGAACTGTGAGATGGGTATTCAGCAGTGACTTTATTTACTTGATTGTCTCTATTGTGATGAACGGTGAATTAGGATACTGCCCTGAAATGACGTAGTGAGTGACTCTTTCATTTTTCGAATCACTGAAGTGTCTTATTATCTGTTTCCAAGGACAAATTCTCATCCCATGCATGAGAAGTTTAGAGCTAAGTGTCTATTTGATTGCCAAGCATCTTTTCTGTCTTATGAAATAAGGAGTTTCTCTGGGAAAAAGCTTGTGACTGATGCATGTCACGTGAGGCTAGAAGCAGCACTCTCTTTTCTCTGAAGATTTGTTCAGCATCTGTACTATATAGATACAGAAAATACTTATACTCAGGTTTTGCTGAATGTAATGAAAGTGCTGTTACTGACAGATAGAACCAGATAGGTTATATAGAATCTGATACATATACAGTGGGGAAAAATAAGCTTTTGCAAACATTGACAGATTTGCAAGTTTCACTACCTACAAACTGTAATTTTTTAAAAATTGTATTGTAGGCACATCTCAACTATGAGAGACAAAAAGTTCCAGAAAAAATTACATGAAAATCACATTTTATGATTTTTAAATAATTAATTGCCATTTTATTACATTACATAAATATTTGATACAGTAAAAACAGAACTTGATATTTTGTACAGAAAACTGATGTAAAATCATCAGTGTCTCAAATACTAAATTTCCCCCTGTGGATTTCAAATGCTAGATATACATGGCTATAAGTGTCTGGTGATTCATGTAAGACAAAGGCGAAAAAAACAACAACTTTAAAATGGAAAATGGAGTCGTAAATGCTGTGTTCTCTGTACCTCTGTGTAAAGTGGATTTTCTAGTACACTAGATTTCGATTCAGCAGCACAGTTTATGTGTTGAAAGCACTCCTGGCATTCAAAAGTGCCCATAGCTATGATCATGGGCCAGTCATCTGTCTTGCCAGCCATGATGTACGGCCTATTGAGCAAATGCACGTGCTCACGGTGTAACTGGTCCTATCATCAGGCTGATTCCTTTAATGTTTGTGCTGGTACTCATGCACCACTCACATAAGCTCTTGTTCTCTAGGAACTGATTCTGCTACAGTATGTGCTTCTCCATTACCTGTTAGTTCCACTTCCACATCAGTCGCTCATACTCTGGATGTTCACACAACAATCAAATACGCTCAGATCACCAGTATCTAATTGTCTGCACCTCACAGTCTCTTAGCTCTCTCCCTCTTGGTCTCTCACACCCCTGCTGGTCATATATTTGACCAAATGACAGAATGTCCTCCCTGTCTCTGCTGTTTTGAAGTCTTGATTCTTAGAGCTCTATGTAAGTTAGGAATGGAGAATAAATTGACTTGAGTGACTTGAGTGTTTTGTATACATGCGAAAGACTGGTCTACATTGTTTGTCTCTAGATATTACACAAAATGGAACACTCAAAATAACCTCCTTTTTACAACAGTGGTCTGCATGGAAATACGTTTGCATGGAAATACCTGTTCCAGATAAGCTTGTCCCAGCACATCTTATCAACATCTGGGATGCTCATGAATTTAAAACATCCCCAGGGAAACTGTCATCTATCTCATTAAATCTCATGAGGTTAACAAACTGTAGTGCCAAAGACAGCTACAGGACATGCTGTGCTAACAGCTGATTGACAGACATTTGGATGACATTCTGCTCAAATTCTTGGTCTGCTAATGTGAAAAGGGTCATGTCCAGAGGAAATACTTGCTGTTTGGAGATGCTACAAGTCTGCTATTGCCATAACTCATTCAGACATGCACTCAAGAATCCCCACTGGAAAATCTCTATAGTAGTCTTGTTACGAAAAATGTGTTTTCACATCTTGTTTTTGCCATTAGTGTTTGTTACAAATAGAATATGTTAGGGCAGGTTTGATGGCAGCACTTCCATGTATTTGGCATTCAAGTGTGATAGGTCTGTTTAATAGCTCCTGTCTAGCAACTGTTCTTTCAGCACCCTCTAGACAATTTCAGTCTGAGTTGTCCTCATGTGAAACACAGCACAACCTTTCTTCAACCTGAAAATTTCAGACCAGTTTGGTTGTATTATTTGTAGGATGCCAAGCAGTGATTGCTCTGAGCCAGGACTGCCGTGCCCACCAGAAAGGACTTGTGGTGTCTCCACTGGTACGACTACTAAGTGGATCCCGTACCACAGAAAGAACTCTCCTCAGTGTCATCAAAGCTCTTAGAACACTGTGCATTGGTAATATTGTACTATATTACTGTATTATACTGTATTATACTGTTCTATCTTAATACTGTCAGACAGTGTTGAAAGTTTATCATAATAAAAAATATTTGTTTTATTCAAGGGGTAGCACTCTCACATAACACAAAAAATCAGAAGCTGATTCATAAGGAAAATGTCATTCCTACGTTGTTAGCCCTTCTACAAAACCACAAATCACTCCAGGTTAAGGTATGTCCAAAACTATTACCTTCCAGTACCTCAGTGCAAGTGTAAAATGGCAGTATGCTCTAAATTGCCCAGAGATGATTAAGTGGATGAGGTATTAAATATTGAATGGAATTTAATATTAAAGTTTGCGAAAAAGACCCCACTTGAAAGTTCACCTCACCCACTTACTTCTTATCTTCAAAGACGTTTGCTTTAAAGTTTTCCCACTTGTCCCAGTGTCTATCCCACTATTATTTGAGGGTAAGATCTCCACTCGCATATTGATAATTATTATTGTTTTTAGGGTTTCCACACAGTCTTTTCTGTATTGCTCCCACCTCAAGTAGACCCATTCTACAGCTCCTCTGCAGTTTTATGAACTGGACTTGTTTAATCTTGAATAGTGAAACTTACAAGCTTCTAAGATTATCACCCTGTGTCTTCTGTGGCTTCAATACATGAAAATCCTTATACAGTAGTACCTCAGTTCTCGTCGTTAAATTTGCTCCAGAAGCCTTGTCAAGGAGCAAAAAACTAGGAGCAAAGTATAAGGCATTATATGTAATACTGGAGTTGTATTGTACAGGTGCTGATTCATTTTCAGGATATGTTCCAACAGATCCATCATAAATTAATCATGGACTGAAGAGTGTAACAAGAATTTGAGTGTAATGAGTCTCTGAATCATTAATGGAGTTTAGTCTGGAACGAGTCGCATGGCTTGACTTTGACATTTCTAGTCAAAATGACCGAATATGACAAGTTCCAAGTTGGCTGAGAACCGAGGCACCGCTGTAGTTACGGTTCTCAAAAATGTATACCATTCCTGATGATGAGACCATGTTTGTTAATGGAAACAGGTCCAGGCCGTTCAGACACTGGCCTGCATCTTGATGGGAAATGAAGAGCTTCAGGAAGCCTTCTGGGAAGAGCAAGACTTCTCCTATGACATCATTGTGGAACTGCTGAAAGCCCAAGACAGAGTAACTTGCACATTTTCCACATTTTATTAGAAATGTCTTACATGCCTTCATCCATATATGTTAATATACATTGGCTGGCCACTTTAGTAGGTACACCTGTCCAACTGTTTGTTAACACAAATATCTAATCAGCCAATCACGTAGTAGCAACTCAGTGCATTTAGACATGCAGACATGGTCAAGCCAACCTGCTGAAATTCACACCGAGCATCAGAATGGGAAAAAATGTGATAGAAGTGACTTTAAATGTCGCATGTCTGTTGATGCTGAATGACCTGGTGTGATTATTTCCGAAACTCCGAAAAGGGTTTATTGATAAATGGTCCAAATAAGTTAATTTAAGGCAAAAATAACTTAAATAATCACTCGTTACATTGAGGTATGTCAAAATCATTGCCTGGTCAGATGAGTCTTGATTTCTGCTGTGAAATTCTGATGAAAGTGGTAGCATTTGGCATAAAAAACATGAAAACAAAGATCCATCCTGCTTAGTACCAATGGTTCAGGCTGCTGCTCACGGTGTAATGGTGTGGGGGATATTTTATTGGACACTTTGTGGCCCTTAATATCAACTGAACACCATTAAAACATCACAGCCTACCTGAGTATTGTTGCTGATTGTGTTATGTCCCTTCATAACCAGATTGTTGTAATATTCTAATGGCTACTTCCAGCAGGATAACACGCTATGCCACAAACATTATAATGAACATTCTTGAACAATTGCAATTGTTCTCTGTCCTCAGTTGGGCTCCACAGTCACCAGATCTCAATCCAGTAGGGTATTGTTGGGATGTGGTGGAACAGAAGTTTTGTATCATGGATGATCAGCCAACAAAGCTGGAGCCACAGTGTGATGCTCATGTCATGTCAATACAGACCAAAATCTCTGAAAGCAACAATTTGATACTAGCAAGGCGTATCTACCTGAGTGGTTGATGAATTTGTATTTACATATTGTGTCCCTGTCAAGGGTTGAAATGCCGGAGTAGGGAAAGGGGTTAAGGAAAAGGGAGAAAAGTTAGGCTGTTTTGTTTAGATTTATGGTAAATAGATGTTTTTATTTTTAATATGCTAGTACATCTGTCTGGAGGCAGGCTATGCACTCAGCCTGTTTGCATACAATAATCCAGAAGAGCAGGCAGCAATACGGCAAAGTAGAAGAGTTCGAATGGCAATCTATGAGCCCTTTTTGAATTCGGATGATGAGACAGAGAAGGCCAAAGCTGCATTTCAGGTAGCAAGAACACATGAATCAATTCTCTCTTTATACTATAGTAGTTATTGTCACATCAGAGGCGCCCCTGGTCTGTTTGCACACCACAGATCCAGACAGAATTCCTTGGGTCATGGGGGTTCAAACAAACCAGGGGTGCTCCCATCATGACAGTTAGAGCGTGATGCCATAATCATATATTATGCATTCTTAAACTGATTAATGCAATAAAATGAAATGTGACGTTAATTAAAGGTTAGAACTTTACTTCTCCTTAATTGTTGATTGTTAGGTGGTGGTGCTAGCTAAAGTGATTGCTGGCTTTAACCAAGTGACGGTGATTGCAAGAGGAGTCAAAATTCTGGTAGACTTGTTACAGTCACAAAATCCCACCACTGTAGTGATTACAGGTACATTAGAAATGCTCATGACACACTTTCATCTCTGACATTCATCTTTATTCACTCACTCACCTAAACAGCAGCACAATTAGGGAACCAACCCCAGACAGTTACAGGGCATGTGCACAGACACACAGACAGACAGACAGACAGACAGACAGACAGACACACACACACACACACACACACACACAACCACTATAAAAGGCAGACAGATGAATTAATCATGTAAACCATCAACAAGAGATTTTACCAGTACATATGTTTGTGTGTACTTCCATATATTGTGTGTTATTATATCTGAAATAAGGATCAGATAACATGAGTAACAGATCATGGTTTTCTTACATCTTTGGATGGGAATATATCTATTTTATGCAAATTATCCCACCTACAAAGAATGGAGAGATCTAAAGGAAGTTTGCCAATGACCATCTGAATGATCCAAAGGAAGCATGGGAGAAGGTCATGTTGTCAGATCAGACCAAAATAGAGCTTTTTGGTATGAACTTCACTCGTCGTGTTTGCAGGAAGAAGAAGGATTAATACAATGCCAAGAACACCATCCCAGCTGTGAAGCATGGGGGTGGAAACATCATACTTTGGGGGTGCTTTTCTGCACAGGGGACAGGACGACTGCACTGTACTGAAGGGAGCATGGATGATGTCATCTATCATGAGATTTTGACCACAGACCTCCTTCCCTCAGTAAGAGTATTGAAGATGGGTCATGGCTGGGCCTTCCAGCATGACAATGACCCAAAATACACAACCAGGGCAACTAAGGAGTGGCTCCGAAGCATTTTACGGTCCTGGAGTGGCCTAGCCAGCATCCAGTCCTGAACCCATTAAAAAAGCTTTGGAGGGAGCTGAAACTCAATGTTTCCCAGCAACAGTTCAGAAACCTGAAAGATCTGGAGGAGTGGGCCAAAATCCCTGCTTCAGTATGTGCAAACTTGGTTAAGAGCTACAGGAAACGTCTGACTTCTGTAATTGCAAACAAAGGTTTCTGTACCTAACATTAAGTTCTGTTTTTCTATTGTATCAACTACTTATTTCATGCAACGAAATTCAAATGAATGATTTAAAAATCATGCAATGTGATTTTCCTTGGGTTTGTCTTTTAAGATTCTGTCTATGACAGTTGATGTGTACTTATGAAAAAAATTACAGATCTCTCCATTCTTTGTATTTGGGAAAACTTGCAAAATCTGCATTGTATCAAATACTTATTTTCCCCACGGTATGTTTTGTAAAATGCAGTCTGGCACATTGCACAACTTAGATCATAGATATGCACAACATATACATATTTTGTGGATTATTTGAGTTGCAGAAACCTTGTATCAGTGGATGTTAAATACAGTAAACAGGGGCAGTGTGCAGTGCTTTACTTACGTATTAAGCATTTTGTGAGTCTACATACTGTGTACAAAATAATAGCTATACAAAAACTATCCAACAACATGCTTCTTACCACAACCCATCCATTTCCCAAGTTAAAGGAGTACACACACCCAGCCATCCCTGTGATATAAAAGAAAACAGACTTGTCGGAGCATTCAATTTTATTCAATTTTCCAAGGTTCAGTTCTGTTCAGTTCTTGTGTACTGTTTTTGTATAGGAGTTGGCATGGGCCCTCTGGTGATCAATCTGTAGCTACACAGATAGGTCAGGGTTCGAATGCGTTGTAACATATTCCTTAACCAGCATTACAAACTGTGACAGTAGCTCTTGTATTGGTTTAGACCAGATAGGATAGGTCCATAATCAGAATAATATGTGCCTCACATTTGCCATGTTAGAAATGCTCTGTCCCATAATCATTAGATCCTTGTCTTCCATTCCCAAATGAGAAAAATGTATGGAAAATGCCAATAAAAAGGCATTTCCTATATATACTAAAGTTTCCTACATAAATCAGTATGCAAAAGCAGCATGCAAGACCGGGTAGTGTGTCTATGTATAAATACATAGTATGTATTCAGTAAAACAGTATGCAAAAAGTCTTAATGGCATACTCTTTTGGTAGCTGTTTTTAAGTATTTACATTTACAGCATTTAACAGGCACTCTTACCTTACGTATAAGACTTATAAGATATACAATCTTACAATCCAAGCTATTTACAAGTTTAATTAAAAAAGAATAGAAATATTATGGTTAAGTACAAGTATTTTTTTTAATGGCAGTTGTGTGATGCCATGCATCACATGACGTTGTAAAGATAGCAGGCATAGTGCGTCCAGAGTTCTGTGCATACTACAGAAAGAGCATACTGCTCTCGAGCAGTGTATACTTGTTCGAATCTTTATCTTTCATTACTTTGCGGATGGTATGAACCCAAAATAATTTATGTTTGGTCTGGTCAACATCATTTCCTTTGTTAATACATATCCATTCCTACATTTAAGGACTGTAACATATTGTAACACAACAGGTTAGGACTGAATTCAAGTCAGTCCAATAGCCATACCCACTTTTTCTGCAGAAATGACTTTGTAATGTGTGCAGCGTGTGGTTCTGCATTGTCTTGATTAATGCTGTCCCTGGAAAAAGTTGTCTTGAAGGCTGCATATGTTGCAAGGACACTGAAACAGCCCCATACTATGACAAACCCTGGCTTTTGAGGTCTTCATTTTGGGATCTTCATTTTAGACATATATCCCCTGCCCTCTGTGCACTGAAAGTCCTTTAATGATATTTGATATGATGTTGATAAATGATGAGTAATGATATTACTGCAGAGAAATAAATGAAATTTCTCTTTTTATCTCTCTCTTTTTTGCATTTTTCATACATTTCAAACTTTTTATGTTTCGGCTTAGGTCCTGTCATGTCCATTTCTCCTGCATTTGACATATTGAGTGAGAGAACTGCCTGTTTACTAAAGAATACAAACTACATTTCATATCTCAATTTTGTGAGCAGTATAATACAGTTGCTGCAACACAAACAGTTACATTATTCACGCTAAGAATCCTACTGTTTCGGTTTACTGTAGTGTGTTTAGAAGCAAATAATTGATATATTGTGCTGCAGTGTGAACATCTGTCTTAAGGAAGTCTTGTAAGTTTTAGACAATAAATGTATGAATATAATGAGGGTTGCATTGCTTTTGTCCTGTTCCAGCTCAGTTCATGTCAAGCCTGGTTCACCCCAGGTACAAAGCGGGCATTCCAGATGCTGTCGTGACTATGGGAGGAATAAAGAGATTGTGTGCTCACCTGTATTCTGAGGAGGAAGAGGTACACCTGGTTAAACCTGATAAACTAATACACTTAGTGGTATTAATTAATAGTAGCTGAATTGACCTGTATTAATCATATTTTAGGTACGTTCAGCCTGCGCCACTGTCCTTGGTTACCTGACCTACAACCAGTATGCTCATCGTCAGCTGCTGTTGGAATGCAGGTACAGATCATGCACTTATGATCTGCTGATGGAGCATCTAGCTGAGGATGCAAAGATATGCCAGAAGTTCATGTTTGAGTTCAACAGACAGAGGAGAATGGGCCTTCCATCACTTGGGTATCTATTCTTCATTTGTCATTACCAATTACACTGACAGTCAAAAACAATAGCTCAAATGCAGTTTTGTCACAATGAACAGTTCATGATTACAAAAAAAACCACATTAGTTACCAGGAGTATATAAGTATATTTCGGCTCTTTCTTTAGGCTCGTTGATATCCTCACTCCATCTTGCTTTGCTCAAGATTTTTTAATTATCTTAAGGAACTGCTTTTATTCTTTCTCCATGAATAACTAAACTCTCCTTGTTCCTTTTTAAGATGCCACTCAAACAACCAACCCTAACAGACAGTTCTTTTGAATATTCTTCCTAATATATTCTCTCCTAACACAAAAATCTTTAGGCTCAGCATCAGATCATGAGTGAATGTTGGTAATCTGATTTATTAAAACACTACACTGTACTTCAGAACAAAGTTTAGCCTCTGTTTTGCGCTCTGCACTGAATAATGATAATATAATCATGTGGAGTGTATCATTGTAATATATCCTATATGCTAACTGTGCAAATAACTTCTCTGAAAAAGACAAAACATTTAATCTTTAAAGTGTCTCAGTGATTATGATTTTCCTCCTTTAAGTGAACAGAAAGGAAACCTTTAAACACCTGCTATCTTCCTTTTCCATATTTTGGTGTCTCAGACCACAATGTTTCTATTTAGCATATTTCTCTACTTTAATACAATATTTTTTCATATCAGTCATATACAGGTATGTGCCATTTAACAATCATCCAATCAACAACTGTGCATTTACTATTATAATAAATTATTTAATATATATAAGTATAAATATATAAATGATATTATATACATGCAT
>JAUZST010060815.1:0-23228 GCA_034779995.1 Parotocinclus haroldoi
AATATATAAACTGATATATTCCAGAATATATAATAAATATATAAATGCATAAACTGTTATCTCAGCTTTTGTTGAAATCCCAAACCATGAAGCTCCAGCTGAAGAATTCTTGCGCCGATCACCATTTAGAAATCGGTAGTGAGTGGTTTACTTCCATCACCTCAAATCAACTGACCTGTTGAAAAGGTGGCATCTTCTGAATACTGCCCAGCGTTTCACTCTGACCTTTCTTCTGCCAATGTTTGTCTACGAAGATTGCATTTACCCACTGGTGCAGCGTCCACTAGGGACAACAGGCCGCGAGCGCTGCCATGTCCATCAACCCGATAAGCTCTCGCTCGTTTGTCTCCATTTTGAAGCGGTGAGCAGGAACTTTGCTGAGTTTTCCTGCCTTTTCTTTCCAGAGAACACACACACACACACACCCACACACACACACACACCGGTGCAATCCGTTTTTTCCAGCATCGGAAAAGACACTTTAGTTAAGATTTCTCCCCCCAACACCTTTGATTTGGCAACATTTAGCCCCTCACTGTAAACAGGTGACCAAACTCAGTTTCCATTATGCGCGGAGTAGCAGTTCACCCAGCAGAGGAAACCCGGAATGAATGGTTACCATGGATACGCCGGATTAGGGTTAAATGCTGAAGTGGAAAAGCGGCAAAGCATTTGCGCTTTTGTCAGAAGATCTAGTTCAAGCCTTCATGATGCCAAAACCTCCTGTAACCGCGAGACCGAGGGACTGCTTGTTTGGGAAGGTGGTTCCTTTGGGGGGCGTCCAAACTTCTGCACAAGAAAATATGTGCAGTAGTGTGCAAAAGTCTTAGGCCACCATTAGATCAGACATAGCATTTCGGCAATGTTATAAAAGGCCTTATACAAATATTCCTCAGTGGACTATGGGCAGAGAATACAGGACAAGGCGTATATGCAGTATAACAAAATAGGGAACAGCTTCTATAGGCTACAGCGGCTAGTATTTAGTGTGACCTGCCCTTACATTTGAGCAACAGCAGCATTGCAGTGCGAGTAAGTCGACTGGGACTGGTATTACCGGAATGGTAGCAGCCTTATTGGGAAGTGGAACCGGGTGAAAAGGCTAAGATATGGAAGAGCTCACAAAGATTAAATTGAAGAGCAGAGGAAAAGAGAATTATGGATCCACATGTGAAACATTTGAGTCTAATTGTCCTAAATATGATATATATGGTGATTATAGCATTGCTAAAACAGCCAAGCTGAAGGTGGCCTGAGACATTTTCACAGTCCTGTATATACACGACAGGATAATAAGTAATAAGAGCCACCCAATGATGGGCAACAGTTCAAAAGGAGACGCCCTTATCCGGAGTGATCGAGACAACGGAACCAGCAATCTTTCGTGTCACCCGGTCCACGTTTCAAACACTGAGCGAGGCGGCTGGAGTAAGTCAGAACTTTTAATTGGAAAAAAAAAAAAAATCTGAATCAAAAAATACAAGGAAAGTCCCAGGAAAAGAGGCACGGGTGCACACAGATATCCAAAACGATGACACGGCCTGTTCATAACGGCAATAAATTAAACGATAAGCAGCCACACCGACGTTTCTGGGTAAAGAGTGATATCTGGTCAGAGCCTATCCACGATACTTAGTACTATAGTAAGCTGTAGCACGCACACACACACACACACACACAAACACACACACACACACACACACACACACACACACACACACAATTATTACTCGGAGGCGACGTGATCGTTCAGTGCGTCCTAGTTAGCCGACGTTAAAGACCAGACCTGGGAAACACGTGCTCAGAAGAGTTCATGAGGATTCAATCGTTTCCAAGAGCGAAACAAAAGAGTTCAATACGTACGAATAAATTAAGACACACAAAAAAAAACAAAAAAAAAAACAGGGTCTGGCAACCCAAAACGGGGTCTCAAAGGCAGGCAAGGCTAATACTTGCAGGATGCAAAAGGAGGACGAAAAGCACAGTCCGACGTGAATACGTTTTGGCAAAAAAACAATAAGAGGAGCGTACTGTGAGCGTACTGTGAGCGTACTGTGAGCGGCCCGGACGAACTTCGCTCAGACCAGAAAGAGCCTGGAAAGCACATAATTACAAAAACACAATGTTCATGAACGAGTAATGCCGAAATGGGGGCATACACAACATGAGGGCTGCAGTCGGCCGGCATGGGCGTGGCTCAGATACACAAAAGTTCTCACGATTGCACTACGAAACCCGAAATCCTACACCAGAACACCGGAGGAGACTGGAACACGTTTTCCTGATTGGCAGAGTTGGATCGGGGTAAAGAAAAACCGTGAACTAGCTGCTTAAGGGATAAAGACCGAACGGTTAGGAAACGGCAGCGGAACGCGAGTTAGAGCTGTAAGGAGGAAGCCGTTTGGAGTGCAGTGAGCATGCAGACACTATCAATGGCTTTACATTGCACAGCCCAGGACGTGCTTCTCAAATCAAGGACGGGGTCCCGGTGAGCGATGGTTAAAAACGCAACGAGTGTCATCCTGTCATCCATGAGATGTCCGGTTCTACACGGCTCTTCAAACAGCGCTCTCGGGCTCCTACGCTTCGAACCTTAAAACGTGCGAGACGGCGAAGTAAAAGCAGTTAGTGAGAGCTGGGTTTGAAGTCTGTGTTCAAAGCCCGGGTGCCTCTAGGTGTGTTCCGTCCTAAGTGTGCAAAGGGAATTGGGATCGCTTGATTACGCTGCTGCACGGAGGGGGGGAGGGGGAGGAGGAGGGGGGCGCAAAGAGGACTACAAGAAGGCGCTGGGATTTGCCCGTGGGTCTTTCTGGTTCCTGTAGCGCATGGCCAGCCACACTCCCAAAATCTGTAAGAAAAGAAAAAGTTAGGACGTTAGGACTTTTCTCAGGCCCCCTTTCTCACGTCCTCACGCAGAATTCGGCAGTACTTGTCAAACTGGGGCGCACAGAATGAACCCTTTGAGGCACAAGGGACATATTTGGTTCACACTTTTAATGCGATCGAAACAACCTGCGGTCCTTGGAAGGGTTCGAGTGGAGTGTAGCGTTTTTGTTGCTGGTGTTACTGAGGCGAATGGGCGCTTTTGCGACATCCGTACGCTTCACACGCTCGGCGCCTGAAGGCGACCGCACTGTTTTTATGCTCTACGGATGAGGAACTTGCGGTTAAAAGGCGAGCGAGGACTGCAGTGTGGACACGGTTTGGTTTCGCTACACCCCACGGCCAGCGGAAAACGATTGCCCCATGGTTGTCGCTGGGGGGCGGCAACGCTAGCAGTCTTTATCGTTTTAAAACGAAGCACGCTAAGCATGACTACAAACGCCGTGAGCTGAGAGCGGTGTTAAGAGCAAATCCGGAACGGTTTGGCTAAATGTTTTGCCGAGGCGACTCTTTACACTCTTTATATACCGACTGAGCGAACAAACAAAAACGAAAGACCCTTCAGTAAATGGTTCTTGATAATAGCAACAGAAAAACAGACGTGACCCCGACGAAATACGTACTATTGATTTGTTCTTTTAGGAGGAAGACCCCCGTGCCCTGTAACACACCCAGGGTCAGGCGGAGCCTCCTTTCATAGGCAGATTTCATAGTCGTTCATCCATCACAACACTTTTGCTCGGATCAGTGAATTAATCAAAGGCAGGATTTTAATGGGCATCAATTCTTTATTAAGGCATTCTATGGCCGAGGTCTCGTTAAACTGTCCTAACAGGATCCAACCACTAGAGGTCATGTGGAGCCAAACTTTAAAACCCTCAGGACCTCGCAGGGTTTCACCGCAGCTGCTTTTTTCCAATTGACCAATTTCTCGTTTTCTTTTCACACACAGCGCTCTGTTGAGTCAGTTCATCAAACTAATCAGACGGAACGAAACAAAGTTCAGTCCTCGTGTACGCAAAAGAACTGGACCTAAAATATGAAGAGCAGATTTTATTTTAAAGTAAATAAACAAGCTCAACGGTGCATTCTCAAATGATGGAAATCCGTTTGAAGCCTGGTTAAGGGAACTGACAGGGGGTATGAGGGGAGAGATGAGGTGTCTGACAGAGCGCAAAAGCTTTACGATGTCTGGAGATTTTGGAGTACCCGAAACCCTAGCTGACCCCTTGGGAACCAAATCTTGACAGCTTATGTTTTGGACTTTGTGTGATACATTTTAAGTGTGATAATATTTTCTGCCCCACTGTGTGCGTGTGATTTCATTTTTTCTGTATCTATTTATTTATTTATTATTATTATTGTTGGGGTATTTTTTTAAAATCTATTTTTACTTTGGGTAGTATTTTTCTCCTTTCTAATTTTTTTCTGTATCTATTTATTTATTTATTAATATTGTTGTTGTGTTTTTTTTTATCTCTTTTTACTTTGGGTAGTATTTTTCTTGTTTTTATTTTTTTCTGTATCTATTTATTTATTTATTATTATTGTTGGCTTTTATTTCTCTTTTTACTTTGGGTAGTATTTTTCTCCTTTCTTTTTCTGTATCTATTTGTTTATTATTATTATTGTTGTTTTTTTAAATCTCTTTTTACTTTGGGTAGTATTTTTCTTGTTTTTTAATTTTTCTGTATCCATTTATTTATTTATTTATTTATTATTGTTGGGGGGGGTTATCTCTTTTTACTTTAGGTAGTATTTTTCTCCTTTCTATTTTTTTTCTGTATCTATTTATTGATTTATTATTATAGTTGTTGTTGTTTTTTATTTCTCTTTTTACTTTGGGTGTTTTTTGTCCCTGTGGTTGTATAAATGTTAAAGCTTAAAATCATAAATAAAGTTGTTGTTTTTTTTTTTTTTTAAACGAAATAAATAAATAAATAAATAGATAGTTGGGACAGACCTCAGTGAAGCTGAAGAAGAGACCCACACCTCCCAGAATTTTCAGAGACTCGGAGGCATGCTGCAGCATCTCCTGACCACATGAGATGCAGACGTGGGTCTGTATACAAGGCTGTAATCAGACAAGAGAGAAACATCAGCGTTACACAATTCGACTACAGGAAACCTGCATTTACACAATAAACATTTTCTCTGCCTCGCTCCCTTCCCTCTCAAAAACACACTCACACACAAACACACACATACACAAGCATCTTGTATTTCCAATTACGGGAAAAAAAAAAAAAAGAAAAGTGGATCACTATCGATTTCTACCCTTTCAAGAGCCGCGGTTCTATTTTCTGTCAGCTGGCGTGCCATAGGTTGGCTCATACCAGTTTTGCATAATTCTGACGTGACTTAGACGTAAATAAAAGCACATCCACACGCAGTTCGAATTCTACGGCCAAAATAAGAAGAAAATGGGACCATCCCGCTAGGTTTTTTGGTCTATTCCCACTGAAAACTCCCTGTCCTGATTTTCTTTCTTTAATTTCTCTTCTTTTAAAGTATCGCACTGGCAAAGACACAAGCGGAGATTAGCACAGTTGGACTGAAAAGCGCCTAGAGAAACAGCATAACGAGGTTCATCCAGTCACTGTGAGATTTACCTCCATCACTCTCCAACCTTTCAGCCTTATTCCTCCAGATATGGTCTTTCATCTCCATGTTTTTATAGTCAGCACGCTGGTTGTCTTATAAGCTCTTGCGTTCTGCTACTAGCAGGAGGGGTTATTCTGCCTGACGACCGACCTCTGATTGGTCAGCCTGATTTAAACGCAGCGGAACTACGCGGATATTAGAACAAGCACCGCCTAATAATAACTAGTAATACACTAAGGGCCACTTGTAGAGACAATAATTAACCTAACCTGCATGGGACCTGCTTGCTGTGAGGCAGCGGTGCTACCTACCGTTTTTTGTTTTTTTTTTTAAATACGTCGTGACCCTTTAACGCACCCTGATACTGATTAAGAGATTTAGTACGGGAGCAAACACTCACAGCAGCGCAGATGTTGTAGTCAGCGGTGAAAGTGTCCAGGTCCTGAGTGGTGTTGAACAGGCCGCAGCAGTTCAGCTTGTTCTCCAAATCCATCCTGGTCGAATTAGCCATTATGAACCAGGTGGAGTTTAGCAAAGTCACCTGCCAAAGCGCACGACACAACGGAAAGGACGTCAAGCACGAAGAGATCGCTCACTTGGGATTTTGAAGCGAGCGACGCAGGAAGAAGCCCCGCCCGTTCAGTTACAGGTTCGAACCAAGATAACGAGAGTTACCTGCTGCTCCTGATTCATAGCCAAGCAAGAGCAGGACACACCAAACTGGAAGAGGAAGACGACGAACAGAATGACCATGTACTGGAGGATGGGGGTTAAGGGAAATGATCGTAATTACGCATGTAAATGTTTAGAGGTAACAAGGAGATATCGGTAGGTTTCACCCACCTGTTCTTATTTGCACTTGAGGCAGATTAGAGATAATTTTAGGCTCTTACCATATCGTCAGCAAGGATTTGAATCCGGTCAGTCAAGCGCAAAAAGTAAAAAATACTAAGTGTTACCCATTCTTACCCACTTAATCAGTATTAGACTGAACATTTCTGAGCCGCCTGTCATGAAAACCGGTTTGTTTGTTTTTTTTTATTTCATCTGTTTTGGGATTACCATAAACGATTTCGTCTCCCAGATGGCATAACTGAACTATTTGTTATTAGATCTGCACTAAAGCTTAGGCCAAACCGAAAACCTCCATAGAGCAATCAATGCACCAGCCAGTTACTCAGAAAAAACAAACAAATGAAATAGAGACAAAACCAAACTTTGGTTTCGGCCGATGAATTTTTAGTTTAGTGCGGTACTCCTCGTTATTGTTATAAACCCATAAGTCGGAGGAGTAAACTGAAGTGCAGATCCCTTTATATTTACTGCATTTACTATTATCTACAGGGTGGGTCAGAAGTCACAGGACACGTCCCGTGCTGCGTCGAGAACGTTTCTTGGTCGGTGGCGGTTCCTCGGACGGTCACTACGTTTCTTATGGTCCACAGTCCCGGTTTCTCTGAGTTATGGGGGTCATGAGGGGTGTAAGAGTGCTGTGTGAAATTGGGGATCTTTCTGGGTGTCTCTTGTTGAAGTCTGTTGCTACGATACCGCAGCGGCGTTCCCTGGCCATCAGAATCACCAATTCCAGTCTCCAGTTACGTGTGACGGACAACGAAGGTTTTGTTTGAAGCACACGAGATATTGGAACTCTGATAAGGCCCTCACCCATTACCTGCTGGCGTGTTCAGACATGTCCCTTTCGTTTCTGAAATAAAAGGGTGTCCTGGGCCTTTTGACTCACCCACCAGCTCGGTTGGGATGGGTTCGGCCCATCTGAGACATGAAAGGCCGGGTGAGTCTTACGTCTTCAGACCAAATGCTATGAATCAGCAACATTTATTAACAATTGATGCCTTTAGAAACGTGATCTGTTGCACGACGTGGCTCTTCGGGCGGCGTCCTTAAAGGCGAAAATCTTAGGTTCCACCTTACCTCCTCGTAGCATAAGGACTGTGACCTCTGAAAGGAAAGCAGGTGTGATATTTTAGGCCCTCTAGGCCCTGCACTCCTCACCCCACAGTGGTTTTTTGCTTAGACCAGCTGTAGAGAGCATTACAAACATCATGCTGGCGTGGGGACGCTGGTCTAAACAGACTTTGATACAGGATACAAAGAAGAGCATGACTTGATGGTGATGGACAGCTCCAATGAGACCCACGATGGCGATGAGCAGCAAGAAGAAGCCCACGGCGATCACGCCTCCGATGATGTGGATGCTGGAGACGATCCCGAAGCCCTTCCCCCAGGCTGCCACGGCAATCAGCAGCAGCCCCACCAACTGAGACAGAGAGTACCAGCCAATCAGAGAGCAGCAAGCTATAACAGACAACTCTGACATTCATTTTGATTTAGCATAATACACAGAAGCACGATATATTATATACGATAGAGGGGCGGCGCGGGGGCTCGGTGGGCGGCACCGGGTCCCGGGTTCAATCCCACGGTGGAGCGGCCTGGGTCCTTTCTGTGTGGAGTCGGCATGGGTTTACTCTGGGTACTCCGGTTTCCTCCCACAGTCCAAAGACATGCTTGATAGGTTAACTGGTGTCACTAAAGTGCGACTACGATAGATCGGCGCCCCGTCTAGGGTTGTTCCTGCCCTTGCTCACAGAGTTGCCGGGTGGGCACCGGCTGGCCCCCGGCCCCGCGTGGATTAAGCCGAAGATAATGGATGGATAGATACAAGGATTGTCCCATCAGGTTCCCTATAGGAGTCCTATTCTGACAATGGTTTGCTTGCCTCATACTTTCATTTGAAAACAATATTCAATTACGAACTATTTATAGTCACACCAACCCCAACAATCTGATCAAAATCTCCAGTTAGAGCCACTAAATGTAATTTGATCAAATGACACAGAACGGCACTGAGGGTTTGTTTTTGCCATATGCATGTCCCGAGAAAGTTTGAAAACGAGTGTTGAAGCATTACATACGTACACGTGATCAGACACATCCTGTCATATAGAAGAATCTACGCGCGATTACTAGAGCACACAACTTGACGGCTCAACTCTATCTTCCTTCATTCCAACAAGGGTGGGAGTTCTACTTGCAAACGTTCAATATGAGGCGTTTGCGGTTTAATCCCTCTTTAAATGCAAATATCTTACAGGGTGGCGTAAGAGTAAGAGTTTCTGTAAGGTCCTTGGATGAGCTGACGCCTAGTCTGACACTTTCTAATTCCTGTTATGATAAGAGAATCAGTTTTACAGAAGTATTTAAACCACATTAGTGACAGATGGGAGCTGGATCTTCTTTCAGTAGGAAGTTGCATGCGAGCTTGGTGTGACCTATATGACGTCGATGATCTGTTTGGTCCCAGCACACAATATAATAACAAAAAAATTAAGGCGTTTATTTGAGTCCCGTCATGCAGTTTGGCATTTAGTGTAAATTACCAAATGCACTGCTCACAAAATAAAAACGAACATAAAGAGGATCCACAAAAAAAACTGCTGGATAATCTGATCCTGTCCATGCCCCATCACTGTCAGGGTGTTCTGACACTCTTGGGTGACCCTACGCCCTACTGAACAGTCAGTGTGGGGGCGCTCTGGTCCGGTTTGACCTGCTTCCGTTCACCCCCATGATTATATCACCGGTTACTCAATCATTATATTTGAGTTTGGCATCTCAATTGCGTAAACGAACAACTTTCTTTGACTTTTCATTTGCTTTTCTGATGATCATGTTTAACGAAATACTAAAAAAACACTTTTTTTCCCAGCAGCATCCACTAACATCACGAGATGCTTCACATTTGTGAGGATCGTGATTTAAAGTGCTACGTGGTGTGATTTGTAACAAATAACACTGAATTCGTTTTGAAGAAAATGCAACATAAACGCGTTTCCACGAGCGGTCTCGGACTATTGGCTACAGATTCAGTGGCTTCTGATTAATAAAAAAAAAAAAAATAAATTAAAAATCAACATTTCCACCATCATGTGACTGACACCCCCCCCCAACCCCAAACAAGAACACACACACCTCACCCCCTGAGTGTTTTGACTCTCGCACACATTATTTATGATACCGCTGTCCTTTCACACAGCTCACACGAACCTTTAGCCCAAATCCACTGAGATAAAAACAAAACAGAAAGCACATATTCCTAACACAGGCTCGCTCTTTTGGAATTTCAAGAGTCAAAAGTCACAGGACACCCCCTTTGTTTCAATAACAAAAGGGAAAAGGACATATCTGGATACCCCAGTAGATATTGGGTGAGGGCGGTGGTGACTTTTAGGCTATGTCCAGAACATGGATGCCATCTTTTTTTCATATTCATGCGTTGTTTCTACTTTTTTGCTATTGCACATAGCACTGTACTATTTCACATGCCGTACCGGATCATGGGTACGTTTTTCCAGTGGAAAGCTGGTCATGTAGGATATCAAAGACGACCAGAATTGGATCAGAACTCAGCTGCCACCATCAGATTTCCAATATCGGTTCTGGATCTAAAGCTCTCAACACGGACAGGTCAACAACTTTAGTTGTTGTATTCCAATATTAGTCATTACTATAGTCCGTATTATTTAAATGTACATTAGGTTGCAAACAAATGTTTTCTCATTTTTCCTTTCCACTGCCATCCGAGGCTGGCTAAATAAGCTAAATGTAGGCACTCCTCTATAAAGGTGCTATAGAAATGAATTAAACTGGGTATGGATTTCGAAAGTGAAAACAAAATAAAAAACAAAACCATGAAGACTCTACGGACAGTCTGTATAATCAGAAACAGTGTTCCATACAGCATTTTATCACTGCGTACTGTTTATAATAATATTGCAGCTCCGTTTTTACGGAACACCGTGGCAGCACTGTACAAACAGAAACGGCGTCCCGTACAGTAAATGGGTCACGGATTTGTACCTCTGACCTGTTGGAATCCGAAAAAAAGGACAGCATTAAGCTCGTAGCGAACTGTACGGAAGACCGTGACGCTGTTATTTTTCTTCTCCGCAGCTCAGCTAAATCATGATTACGTCATGTTCGGTGACTGTACCGATATTGTGCTTTTCTTTTCTTTTCTTTCTCTCTCTCTCTAACACACACACACACACACAAAACGCGATTTAAAACGTACACTTTCGCGTTCAGTGTCAAATTAGTAGACGTTAACTTATCAATTCAAGACTGGGTGGAACACCGTTATTCGCGCGAAGCTAACGATAAGCTAAAGCCAGATATCTCCCCGTTCTAACAAACAAAAAAAACAGCTAAAACATTTAAGCGCTTAATAAATCTCCACTGCTATCCACGTGCAATAAAACAACTCAATACAATAACAAGTGTTGCTAGGCCACGGTCTGGGAGCTCATGCTAAGCTAGCTAGGCTAACACGCTAATCTTCATTACTCACCATGTAAACAACGTTGAGAGAGCAGAGAGCATTTTTTGAGCAGGTAAATCCTCCACACACCATGTTGAACCCTATAGAGGCATCTATTACCCCTCCGGTACTGCTCTTCTGCCCCGCTGTCAGCCCCCGTTTAGCCGCTAGCTCCTAATTCTAGACTTCTGTTCTATCACTAGACAGCTAGCAGAGCTCGAGACCGAGCAACCTCAGAAACAAAGCTCATCTGTCTGGACACAAGTACCGAGATGCTCCACTCTGCCCAACAGCTTCACAATGCATTGTGGGTAGCATGCGTTGGGTGTGTGAAAAGGACAGTGGCTGTTTGAAATTGTGATCAGATACTTTATCTCGCAGTGCTTACTGTACTGCATATACACCATATGGGCAAAAGTATTGGGACACAGGCTTAGGTTTGTGTGGGTTCTCAGTTATCCACGTCATGGTGCTGGATATTGTCATGGGCTTGTGTTTGAGTCGAAGGCAAAGGACCTCTTGTTGGATCCTGAAGACGGTTCAGCTGTCATCCAAAAAGCTTCTTCAGTTCTAAAAGCTGATCAGTAGTGTATCCAGGCATTATTCTGAGATTCATTGATCCACCCTGTGCCATGAGTGACTCGTTAGGATCAATGGGGCCAAGGCATGACCTGTTTGCGAGTCGTCACCCCACCTTGCCACCGTGCGAGTCGTTAGGGTCAAACGGATTAATCTGTGAGTGGGGTTAAACTGCCTGGGAAGGGATCTTAAGACTGCTTTGTAGGTGGCCGATAATTGTTTTTTGTGAGCCACCTCCTCTGTTCAACAATGTTATTCTGTTTAGGCATAGATGGCCTTTTTTTGCTCCTCTTTCAAACGGACAGTCCATTCTCCTCTCCTTAGATCACCAACCACAAAGGCTAATCATCTGCTAAAGTGGCGTAAAACAAGCTGCACCTGGAGCAGTGGAAACGTGTTCTGTGGAAGGCCAAATCACACTTCTTTATCTGGCAGTCGGATGGACGAGGCTGGGTTGGACTGCTATGGGGCTGTTTTACAGGGGTTGGCCTAGACCCTGTAGACATTTTGGACAGTTGTATGCTTTAAAATTTGAGGGAACAGTTTGTAAAAGGCCCTTTTCTGTTTCTGCATGACTGTGGTCCAGTGCACAAAGCAAGGTCGGTTAAGTTATGGTTTGATGAGTTTGGTATGGAAGAACTGGGCTGACCAGCACAGAGCCCTGACCCCAACCCCATCCAACTCCACTGAGAGTGGAGATTGTGGATACCTCTTGCTTGAAACCATAATTAAGAAACGAAACTTGTGGCTGAAACGAGGAAACCTTGATGCTAGATGATTGGCATATTACATTTTTTGGACTACGATGGCGGTTCAATACTTTGGTAATAATAAATACAGGGCCGTGGTCATAGATTTGTCAGGTAGAGTACAGAGTGAGTGAACACAGTGTTTCTAAACTCCAGCAGCACTGGTGTGTATTATCCACTCATACCGACACAACACACACACTAACAGCCTCCAGAGACTGCAATACATTCAGAACAGCGCTGCTCGGATTCTGATTTAGGGGGAAGGAAACATGAACATATCACACCTGTTCTTCAATCTCTCCACTGTCAGAATCGAATATTAGGTCATGAAAGATCTTCTCATTCCTCAGACCTCCTCACGATCTCTCCGTGCTGATCATTCGAACCGCCTCCTCCCTCCAAGAACTCAACTCAGCACCTTGGGCGATCGGGCTTTTTGTTCTGCGTTTATTATTTTTTTGTTACGTATTATTATTATTACTAACCCCACCACCACCCCTCAGTGTCAGCGCAGTACTGAGATACCTGTGGGGGTCCCGACCATTAGAGAACAGAGTGAAGGGGACGAACAACGTATGTAGAGAAACAGATGGACTACAGTGTGTAAATGTACATTATTTAGCAGACGCCCTTATCCAGAGCGACTCACAACTCATACAGTTTTATAATCCAAGCAATTGTGGGTTAAGGGCCTTGCTAAGGGACCCTGAGGAACTGTGGTAACTAGGCAGAGGTGGGATTTGAACCCTGGACCTTCTGGTCCATAGTCCAGTACCTTAACCGCTAGGCCACGATGAAGATGAACTACCAAATGAAGAATGGTGAACGTAGAAACAAGGCGGTGTTTACGTCATATGGCTTGTAAACTGTCCTTGGGCGCTATATAAATAAAACTTATTATTATTATTATTATTATTATTATTATGAATAATATAGTGATTGGTAAATGTATGTCTTCAAAGAACTACCTTGTGACAGATCAGCTCTGTTAATGCGTAATCGTCCAAAAAAAAAGAGATGATCTATAGACTGTAAATGATCGTGTCAGGGGAAACTTAAAAAAACCTAACCCTTGAATCTCCCCCCCTTTCGGTTGAAATGAATTCACCGCAAAGTCCTGTTTGTGTGAGAACAGAACATGACGGGGTGAAGCTTTTTTGAAATCAGGAAGTCAACTCGGAGACGCACAAAGGAAATTCATGCAAGCTAGACTTCTCGGCTTGTCCTGCATGCGTTCGATTCAGATGGCTTTCTGTTTCTGTGCACGATCGGGAGCATGAAACGGGGGGGTTGAATGTGCCAATGGGTTGCAGGAATAAAAAGCTGTCCGTTTCAAGCAGAACCACCTGAGTGAACATGAGTAACTCAACCAAGGTGGCGCATTCGAGTGCGATTCGAGCCGAAGTAAAACGCCACGAAAGCCTGCAGAACACACTCAGCAAACTGCTCAAGCAGCTCGAGAGGGTTGAAGACCAGCAGCTCAAGATAGGCCTTAAGGTTTACGTCCATGGCGTGCAAGGTAAGTCCGATCGGGGGTTCATACGCGCTGTTATTTCATTTCTCTTAACATCATCACCAGAACTACCGTGCTTAAGCGTATCCTTGACGAGAAGATGAACGTCCCCTGAGACTGCTCCTCAAGAAAAGAGAAGATCACTGGATTTAGACCCAATGTTGGCCAGTTTGCTGAGGTTTTTTTTCGTATCTGGAGCTTGTTCTTGTTTTTGTAAAATAATCTTGAAGGATGCTTTAGAAACTTGAGCTGTCTTTCATCTTCCGTCCTCGTATCGCTTTGAAACCCAAGCTGAAATGTGGTGGATTGGACAGTACACGGGAAACCACTCAGGAACATCTCTTGCTTGAGGTCGTCTGTAGATTCTGTAGATTGTGTCTCTTTATTCTATCATCCGTTATTGGACCGATAGAGCCAGCAGAGTTTACCACAGCACCGAAAACTCTTTAATCTATGCAAGTAAACGTGTCGGCCATACGCAAGCTCACGCACGCTCGTTAGTGGAGTTCGTTATTGCACGTTATTGATCTCATTGCGTTTCGATCGACTCGTCTTTAAGAAATCGCGAGCTACACCGGAAATGTTTACTTAATGAGCGTCTCAGCACTCAGACGTTGACGTTAGGAGGAAAAGGAGCTCACGAATCTGTCGGGCCACGACGGAGGGAGGTGATCTCCCACAAAGCGTGTAGCGCTAACGCAGGCTCATCAAGCGAATCGCTTCCTGCTGCACCGCGTATCCGTTACATTTAGATGATGGACCCCACGTTCTACCTGCTTCATCGTGCTCAGATATAACATGCTCGGATCAAATTTCAAGATTATCTTTCAAACGTAGTCATGGCAGCAGGCTTTTGTATGAGCCCACTTCCTGTCTGACGATCTCTTGCTGCCCTAAAAGCCACTTCCTCTCGATGTCAGACGCCACCTGTCACATCGGGCTTACATTTAGATTTTACATTTACATTTAGAAACCGAAAACTTTTATTTTTTAGCATTTATTTTTTTTTTAGTTTTGAGCGGATGGAATCCAGTTCGAGTTTTCCCTTCCAGTTATGTGGCATGATTTGATCAGGGAATGGGATACGGGGGGGCGGTTAGAGTTACATAACAATAAGGCAGTAAAAGGATCCCCAAGCACTAAGTTTAATGGGGTCACGGGATTAAACCGTCTTGTAAGAAAGGCTAATTAAAATCGAATTTGTTTGTTTGGCCGTGTTCTCCGCAATTTACTTCCTGCTCGTCTACTACTTCCTCTCTGGTGTGTAATTAGACTTGATAGCACAATACAGATCATAGATGTGACATCTCCACGATCCACTTCACTTTTTTTTAAAGCTTATTACAAACCTTGATGGATCCTGTAAAGATTTTTTTTTAAATCCTGATGCTTATGTTAGGGAACAACAGCGATACATTTCAATCATGCTTACGTCACTGAAAGAGATAAAGGGATAAGGGAAATGCAGTATCGTGCAAAAGTCTTAGGCCACCATTAGATTAGATATAGCATCCATCCATTATCCCCCGTTTAATCCACACAGGGTCACGGACCAGCCGATGCCCTCCCGGCAACTCCAGGCGCAACAACCCCAGACGGGGCGGCAATCCATCTTGGGGCACACAAACAAACAGTACTAAGAGCCACTTTAGAGACACCGATTAACCTAACACACATGTCTTTGGACTGTGGGAGGAACCCGGAGTACCCAGAGTAAACCCACGCAGACTCGGGGAGGACCTTCTTGCTGTGAGGAAGCGGTGCCACCCAGATATATCATTGTTTTTTATTTTTCTTTTTATTCGAATACAAGCAGAAAATCCAGGAAATTTGTATGTCATATAAAACATTTTTTTAAAAAAACCCTAAAAATGAAGCCAGAAGAACAACAGGCCACAGTGGGAAGTATTAGTGTGAGCTCCACTTACCCTTTTTCATAGAGACGCCAAGCTGACGCTTTTACCGTCCGAAAAAGCTTGAGCAGGAACAGTATTTTTGGAGCGATTACAGCAAAGGAATGCATTTTCACAAGCAAATCGGGTGAAATGGCTACGACATGCTAAAGATACAGTAACATCGATTGGAATGAAGATCAGTGGGTAAGGGGATTATGGAGTGACATCGACAATATGTTTACCATTATCCCATTGCTAAAATGCTATTTCAGATCTAATGGTGGCCTCAGACTTTTGCACTTTTCCGCAAACGAGACCTGCTGATTCATCCCTAAACAGAGTCTAAACAGAAACCAAAAGCCTAAGCCAACGGGAGAACACTGGACTAAGCCTGCAAGCTATGAAGGTGCAACCTGTTAAACGACTTCTGAGATCGAAAGCAGCCACATGCTCTTACCAGCGACGTATCCAAAAGCACCGCGCGTTTACTTATATCATTTACCCTAAACGGTTTGCCTTTCCAACCTCAACAAATCCAAGCCGGCGTTATTCTCCGCTTGATTGTTATTCAATAATAACACAGCATTTTACTGCAGAAATGAGGGCAGCCACACTGTGCCTTGTAGCAGGCACCAGTGGCGGTAATGGTAAAAACCTTTTCTTGTCGAAACTCTGTGGTTGTTTGCTGGAAGAAGCATCGGGGCTACTGCGATAACCACGAACCCGACTTTCCTGGTCAAAATAAAATGCAGCAGGCATTTGATCCTGACCTCCGCCGGTGTGACTTTGCATGTTCTCCCTCTGGACACTCTGGTTTCTTTCCACACTGCAAAGACACGTTAGGCTAACCGGTCGCTCTAAATTTCCTCAGTCTGAGTATGTTTGACGAGTGCCATTGCACCCGCTGACACACTGCGAAAATAAATAGATTATTTATTTAGAATAAATATATGACCGCTTCAGAGCCCAGTACTTACCATGGCGATGTAATCATAGAAGTCTAACCTTAATAAATCTAAACTTTACGTTTATCTGTTGTGATAATAAAATAGAACAAGGACGTACTTCATGTACAACCTATACAGGTATTAATGTCAATATGCATACTTTGTACATTATTTTATGAAATATTTGATTTATCTCCTAAACCTTACTTCGTTACATTCTTCATCTGAGCCACCCAGCACATTCGGTGTCTGTGGTAGCCTAGCGGTTAAGGTACTGGCCTCTGGACCAGAAGGTCCAGGGTTCATATCCCACCTCTGCCAAGCTGCCACAGTTGGGTCCTTGAGCAAGGCCCTTAACTCACAAATTGCTTGGATTGTAAGACTGTATGAATTGTGAGTCGCTCTGGATAAGGGCGTCTGCTAAATGCTAAAATGTAAATGTAAATCTTTTTGAACCCTGGTCCTTCTTTCTTGGTCCTTATAAGATTTCTTCCTTATGTTGCCACCCTAGGCTTGGTCAATTGTATTGTAAAAAGGCCTGTATAAATAAATCTGTCTTAACTTGACCTGAACGTAAATAGCCAGAAAAATGAATGCCGTGGATTTAACAGGGGGCGGGAAACATTTCTGATAGATTTTGGTCCGTATTCCCATGATTAGATCGTGTACAGTAAGTACTCACAGGTGCTCAGCTGGATCCACGACGGTTACCTTGAAATTAAACATTACGATGCAGTCCAACAATTCTTACGGCAGTACAGGAGGGAAAATATTCTGGGTTTTCCTAGCGAAATCATCAGTATTGCGTCCTGCTCACGCTATTTTCCGCCATCTAACAGTTAGTTCCGACCTGACGGTCTGATTGGTTGAGTTCTCGTTGCGATGATAGCTGTGATAACACGGCAAAATGCTCTCACTCCACTGATGGGTTGATAAGTAACGAAAAGGTTGCGATAACCCGAATAGTGAAATCAGTTCTCCTGCCGCTGAATCTTGTTTTTTGTTTGAGTCCATTTTTTTCCCTTCACCTTCGCCTATTTGTAATTCAAACGTCACTTTTGTAGCCTACTGTGTGCAGGGAATCGGTACAGTTGGACAGCACATATCGCTATAAGGTCTTTTCAGACGCACAGGACTTACTGGATTTGATTCTGCTACAGATGTTGCCCTGTAATCCGGGGCTTCCTTAATTGATTTGTAGAAAAAAAAACTCGACGTTGTGTGTGGCCGCGAATAACATCACGGTTCGTGATTATCTACGGCACTCGCCCATCGATCCTGCGTTAACACATTCCCTCTTGTGTTCTACTGCTTAACTGGCACTTGACCAGAAGGTTGAAAGTTCAAATCTCAACACTGCCAAGCGTTTAGCGTTGGGTACTTGAACAAGGCTCTTAACCCTCCATTACTGGAATGATAAAGGGGTCTGCTAAATGCTACAAATGTACGTTTCGCGCCTCCGTCCAATCGATTTGGAAACGCGGTCCCGTTTTAACGCAAACCCAACTCTTTTTGTGTGTCTGGCTCATGAAAACAAAGGCTAATTTCTGCCCGTATTCACGCACCTCGCCACAACAGTTTGAAAGAGAGTTAAAGGGGCCCACTGATAAAGAGGAGGAGTTTAGGCTCGAGAATACCTTGGTAACAGGCTGCCTCAGCGCCTTGGCAAAAAGAGGGGGGAGGAAGACGCCACAGCTCTCAAACCGCACTGGCTGATAACGAAGCGCAAGTGTGCCGCTCGCCTGACGTAGCACTCGATATATACAGCTAGGCGTCTCCCGTTCCTGCCTCTGCTGGTTTGGCCGTCTTGATTAGCTATGCTCATTTGCCCATGATTTGTTCTCCGACTCCTCCTCTTTACTTCACCAGCATTTTATTGGCTTCCCATCCTTTAGGTGGTGCGCCCACCCACCTCTTCCCACATCATCGCCTCTCCCTTTCCAGTGAGAGAGAGCGAGAAAGAGAGAGAGCGAGAGAGAGAGAGCGAGAGAGAGAGAGAAAGGGAGGGAGGGAGGGGGACATTTCTGTCTAAAGCAGTGGCTGTGAGCTCTCTGGCTGTTGACAAGGGCAGAGAGGCAAAGGCAGACGAGGAAGATGGAAAGAGAACCTAGGTATTCCAGGTTCAAGCTGTGCGGCACATGCATAATGCAACCTTATAGCCAAAGGGTTTGAGGAATTCCTATGCCAGAGGCAGACAACTAATCTGACCCGTCTGCCTGGTGGGAAGATTTTCCACCACAAGGATGTGCATTCATCTGTGCGCACCAGGTGCTTGACACCGAAATCTGCTACACTGACGTCCACGCCACCTGAAGCGCATGGAAGAAGATCGTGGGAAGCAAGATGAATAGACTGTCCGTGATGAATCTGCGACTGAACCCTGTGGATTTATCCTAAGCTTCTCTTACCAGTCCATGTGTCAGGTAGACTCTTCATTCATCTTTACACCCTCTGCCTTCCGATCCACCTCGTAGCTAAGAACAACATGCCTTAATCCAAAAAAAAAAGAAAGAAGAGAAAGCAACACCACGCTGTTTTCCTCTGCACAACGCTGGATGGTTTTTACCTATTCGTTTTTGAGGTGGATTTCATTTTCCACTTTGCCTTACATGCGTGTCCGTCTGACGGTAGGTTAGCAAGGTAGTGCTTCATGATGTTGTAGTTAAAAATACGAATCGTTGTCACTCCTGAAATTGACTGTGCGCTCGCAAACCTTAAGACTAAAGTGCAATTGGCCAATCCCGGGGGGAATAATGACCAATCTGAGGTTTAGACGTGCAGAGGACTAATGGAGAAACTAATGAGCACAGAGGACACAGGAAGTAATTTGTGCCATTCCTTGGGAAGAAACCACCACTTAAACTTCATCCTATAATGCTTGACAAATTTTCTTTGGTTCACGCCGCCAGCTGCTGTCAATCTACAGGATCTGATCCCAGATCAGCTTAATCTATGTCTTTGTTTGTCTACCCGACTTGAATATCATGGAGCAAACTGGCGGATCGCAGCACAGAACCACTTACCTCATCTCCCTAACCCTGGTTAAAGTGGAGACAGCTGAGGACCAAGGGGTGGAAAAGGCCCGGCAAAGTCAGGATGATGGGGAGGAACTGTCACTAAACAGAGGCGTGAGCAACAGGGTTCTGCATCCACAGAAACCAGAAGAGAACCCACATCCAGAGGCCAGTAAAGGTGTTCAACTCAAAACAGAGCAGGAAATACTTCCAAGCCCCAGGGTCCAAAAGGCACTCATTACAGATGGCACACACATAGATGACAGGAAACAATCAATACCCTCATCTGCTACGGAAAACGGGGGAGCAAGAGACTCTGCGGGACCAGCTCGCACGTCTTTATCCAAAGAAGAAGCTGAATCACCTCAACCTGCCCCAGAACGTGCGACCAAGCGACCAATGTCCCTTCTAAAGGCGCACAGTGGTGCCCTAAGTGGTTGTGAACTGAGAGAGGCTAGAGACAGGATGCATGCCTCCTCTAAGAGCCTGGACCGGAAAGACAGCAGGACAAGGATCCAGTCCCCTTCCAGCCCCGCTCCTAGCACCTTCAGGGCATCCTGGGCTGTGTGTGAGGCCAAAGACAGTCCGGAAGATCTGAAAGGTAGCACCAGGGCTAAAACATCTACAGACGGAGCAATAGCCATGAGGACACAGAGCCCAAGAGCAGAGAGACTGAAGGTGGGGTCCACATCCCTTCCGGTTCCGGCCACTGCCGTGTCCAAGCCCCAGCGCAAGGGGAAGAGTCGTACACTGGACAACAGTGATCTGAACTGCCTGTCTGAGGATCTCCTGAAAGGAAAAAGTGGTTATTTGACATCAGACAACAAGCCAGGGGTCGCAGGGCCACAGGGTTCCTCGAGTCGTGACCGCAAGATGCTCAGATTCATCAGCGGCATTTTTACTAAGAGCACACAGGTTCCGAGCAGCGCTGACACGGTATCCCAAGGTCCTAGCTCCTCACAGAGGGAGTCCAGTGAGGATGAAGGTAGGAATGCACTACCTTCACATTCATGTACAACTTTAACTCATGGAGCTCCAAAGATAAGCCGTAAAACCTTAGAAAACCGTAGAATGTCCTGCCATGGACGATGTCAGGAAAAACGTCTACAAAGACTGTAATATGACTCGCCAAAGAAGATTCGCAGCTTTCTAGAGCGTCT
The DNA here is from genome assembly GCA_034779995.1 of Parotocinclus haroldoi. NCBI lineage: Eukaryota > Metazoa > Chordata > Actinopteri > Siluriformes > Loricariidae > Parotocinclus > Parotocinclus haroldoi. The sequence goes on from JAUZST010060815.1 coordinate 20,689, forward strand.
TAAGATTAAATGCCGAATTTAGCACGTAAATCGCTTCTCTCACTTATTTTCACCCAGAAGATTTTCTGAATGGACTGTATGTTGATGCCATGCATCTCCAGCTCCAAAAAAAAACCCTACTAACCAAAGCCAAGCTTAGTAGCTTGAGCCCCAGAACCATTTTATATTGAATCTTGAGTACAGGAACAAAAGTGAAGCTCCAAAAAAATCAATTTGGACGAGATTCAGTCTATAAAGTTAAGTCCTATAGTTGTATAGTTCATAAAATGCTTAAAGTCCTCTATCTTTGCATGATCACGAACGAGACCATTTGCAACATTCCAGCCAAAACTTGGGACTGTGGTGGCCTGGTGGTTAAGGGTACTGGGCTATGACTCAGAAGGTCCAGGGTCCAAATCTCACCTCTGCCCCAGTTGGGTCCCTGAGCAAGGTCCTTAACCCACAATGGCTCAGATTGTAAGGCTGCGTTCATTGTAAGCCTGGATTAGGGCGTCTGCTAGGTGATGTCAGTTCATTTTTATAATGCCACAACTACAGCAAAAGTCCTAATCCTATCTTTGGTATTTCGTCCACTGTCTTCAGCTTTAAAGCCAAACCCAGCCAGTTCTGACTCTCTAATGCGTTAGCTACTTTGTCAATCGCAGTCGTTTAGAACAAGCAAATTTGAACATGGGGGATCCTCCGGAAGCCTGTCCCCGAGACCTTGTCCTTTCTTTGCATCCTGTAAGACAAGACCAAAAAAACCCAGTAAAGCTGTGTTCGTTGAATTTGGTGCACGTGTGTGTGGTCCATGAACTGTGTGGACTGGCTGATACGTGTGTGTAAACCGAACGCGTGCGCGTCCAAACATATTTACGTGTGTTTCCTGCGGGCGAGCTGACAGAGCAGCTGGAGGTGGGGTTGTCATGGCAACAGGCAGACGTAGCTGCCTGTTGTATAGCTGTGTGATGCCATGGAGAGAGTCCCCGGTTCAATGGATGAGAGAAAGCAGAGGTGTATTTATGTGTGTGTGTGTGTGTGTGTGTGTGCCTGTGTGTGTGTGTGTGTGTGCGTGCGTGCGCGCGTGTACGCGAGTGTGTGAAAAGGGGGCAAATAAAAAAGGCAGGCCTCAGTATGTGACACATAGAGCATCCTTTTTCGTCCAAGCTCTCCGGATACGCGGCTGCATATAGACGATTCAGGGCCTGCATAAGGCTCCGACTGTCTGGCCCCGACTCATAATGCCCTCTTAGAACTGTGCTGAATTTGTGGGTGGGTTCTTGGGAAGGTCCCTTTATCTAAAGGATTGGTGTTTTACAGAGGAAATGTGAATAGCTGCCGTTTTTGAACAGTGGCCTCTCTTCAGCTCAGTCTCGAGTGTAGAAGCTCGTCGAGGTTTAATGGCGCATCCAGTCACTGCTCAGTGTCACAATCCACAATTCGGGCTGGAAACAAAGCAAGCCAGAAGCTCCTTCACAAAGCAAATCAGAGCTGGGTAATCACAGCCATAAAGATCACAGGGAAGCAGCATACTATTCCATCAGTCACTGGTGACAGCTGAACAGCTGGGCCACAGCCACTACTCACTAATACAGAGACGGAGCATCTGCAGGCTGAGGGCTGTCTCACACCGGGCTGAAATGACAAAAAAGATGTAGGGAGTCACCCTCAGATGTCCCCGTTTTTCTCTATTAATGAAGATTTGCAGCTGAACGAAGAATGACAGCCTCTAGATTAGTGGCGGTCTATATAAAGCTCATTTAGGCAGCGTGCTGAAGATTTGGTTCAATTTGAACCAAATTGAGTAATCAAATAAAATATCATTTGCCCTCTGAGCAACCTCAATTAGCCAACGTAACAACTCTAAGTCATCCGCTGATAAGGCCGGAACATACAGATCCGTGTTCCCGAGATTCTTCTCTATACAAAATCTCTACAGATCTAGCTCCAGTTTGGGCCTTAAATTTGCCCTGGATTGTCCCACGTAAGATATTTTATAGTTTCAGTTCCTCCCATGGATTCTCTGGGAACACCCAACCCGTCTTTTGCGTCCAATACGTACATACTGGGCCAATTTAGCATGACCAGTTAACCTAATGCATGTCTCTGGAATGTGAGAGGAACCAGCCTGGACATGGAGGGCATCCAACTCCAAAAGTCCAGGGTCTAAGGGTCCAAGGTCAGGACTGAACCGGGGATGTCTGGGACTGTGAGATGACTGTGCTACTACTCTGCCTTTATGACCCATCGTGGCTTATATCGCAAATCCTTTACTATACAGCGTTCCCTCGCCACTTGCCAGTTCACCTTCGCGGACTCTGTGTATCGTGGGTTTTTCAATAATATTAATGGAATTTTAAAAAAACAAAAAAAAACAGCGATTTCCGCTGTTTTTGCGGAACTTTTACATTATAAAAAAACCACAACGTTTATAATAATATATTACAAATATTTATTCTGACAATAAAGGAATGTTATAGATCATAAAATATTACGATTTACAGTAAATAGAGTATTTACTCGGCGGATGAATACTCACCAAAAACGAGAAGTAAGACCAG
>JAUZST010060825.1:0-23228 GCA_034779995.1 Parotocinclus haroldoi
TTCTTGATTTTGTTCAAGTGCAGTCCGTCAAGAGAAGGTATCAGATCCCACTGGATAAGTTCTTCATACGTTGACTGAAATTTAGTAAGAACTTGTTTTTTAGTTTTGAAAAACTTGTTTGCAAATTTATTTTTAAATGGACATTTAATGGACATTTAAGTTCATAAGCAACAGTAGTTCTAGTTTGTACGTTCGCTATACGTCTAAATCGTACAATAAAGGTTTAATAAACATTTAATACATAAATTTATGTTACATAAATTATAGCACATCCCATCTTGTAACATAGGGCATGTTCGAATAATCGGACCAGTCGGTTATTAGGACCAAAACGATCCCGTCCCGATGTGGTTCCATTAACTGGATTAAGTGGATTATAAAAGAATAGCAAGTAAAGGCATCTTATAAAGGTAACTTATTTTTGTAATTATTGCTTAATTGGAGCATGTTTTAAAAAAATATTTTAAAATACTTAATTAAAATAATAATAATAATAATAATAATAATAATAATAATAATAATAATAAAAATAAAATAATCATTATTGCATAACATTACTTAACATTATTAGATACTGGTCATACGTTTAAAGATGTGGAAAACAGTTTGGTTAGGTCATTTTTATTTTTAAGCGTACCTTTAATTCAGATTTTGATCAGATTTCTATATCAACTGATAATCAAGAGTTGATGTAAAAAGCCTGGCTTTGGTAAGTGCACTGCACAACACTACACACTTTGTGTACAAGAGAGCCATTAGTTGCCAGGATGCACACAATTGTATTTCACGCCACTAGTGTTGAGTATGATTGCTGGAACAACAAAGATAGCCATTTTTATGCTAATACACCGACTCCCACTATTGCTCTCGCTCCCTCGCTCTCTCTTTCTCTCTTTCTCTTTCTCTCTTTCTTTCTCACACACACATACAGCCACAAACAGTCTTGGTAAGCTTGGTAAGATTTGTGTAGCTCATTTATGGTGCCCTTAACTTCAGACCAAAAACAACCATTATTTTTCAAAATAAAGTTGCATTTTTGTAACAAAATAAAAAATCTAAATCATATTTTCCTTACAATTACAAGCAAAATACAAGGCAAAATATGTCAGATCGTTCTGTTCCTGTGGGAACATATGGTTCTTACAATGTTATATAAACTTGGCCTACACAAACTGGCACTGACACACACACACACACACACACACGCACACGCACACGCACAGATAGATAAAGACAGCAGTTCCCACATCATCCACAAATGCACAAGGCATTGCTGATTGTGTAGCCCAGCCTCATGCACCCACCCCTCATTTTCATGTTTACTGGGCCCTTGTTTGTAATCAGCAACCTATTTGTCAGCCTGTTAAATACCAACAGTGGGGCAGAGGGAATATGAACAACGCAGCTCACACACACCACAGTGCAACCCAACATGTCAGCCATCAAGATGAATAGAGACCTTTCACACTGAGCCCAGTGCGGTTGAATAAAATTGTGCCAGCATGTGCAATTTCAGTCTGGTTTTGCAGCTATTTATTGTGTAGTACGCTCAAATGTATTTCTCAGTTTACACAACCCTTTAAAACAAGAAACAAGTGTTTCTATTGCCAGGAAGTTGTTTCATTAGTTTTGCAAACTGTGCATGTTATAATACCACAGTTGGCTCAGCAGGCCGGGTATTTTATTATTATTATTATCGTTATTATTATTAATAACGATAATAATAATAATAATAAAAACAATAATAATAACAATAACAATGATGATGATGATGATAATAATAATAATAACAATAATAATAACGATAATAATGATGATAATAATAATAATAATAATAACAATAATAATAATAATATACAGTTATTAGATACATATTAAATGATGCTGGAATTCACGCTGGAAATCTGAAGAGCAAGAAAAAGTTTTGTTTGTTTTTGTTTTTCCTTCACTAAGGAGAAAATCATGTAGAGTGAATTTCTGGCTAAACTATTCCTTGAATGTTTTTTTGTACTTGGCTCTTTCTTGTGCCAAACAACACAATCCATTATATTTAAGACCATACAGTAGTTCTTGGCATTTGTGCAAGGTCTCCCAGAATTGTACGACTCCCCAAACACACACACAATCCAAGTCTACTGTATGAAACGTTAACAGTACTAACACTAATGCAGAGCAGATGTGGCACCCAATCCATCATTCAGGGTTTTTTTTTTTTACAGGATGGATGATTCCTGTTTTTCCAGCATCTCTGACACATCATTTTGCATCACTTTTATTCAAGATTTCAAACCCTTTTCGGGCTTCAGGCTATGAAACAAGACATTACTGATATTGATGCTGAAATTGAATAATGTGTCTAGACTGGAATAGCGTATGCAGGAAACGGAACTTAAATGGAGCCTATTAAGTTGCCCTTGGGAAGCCCAGAGGCATGGACCCTTTGGAGTAACACGGGGTCATGTCTGAATAATTCATGCAGCTGAAGAAGCTATGACGGCAGACTTTATTGAACCGATCTGGGAGCTCTGTTAATAATATTAGCGCTGATTTCTCCAGCTTTCTGAACCTTTTTGTCTTATTTTGAGTTGAAAAGTCAAAAATGATTGTTTGATTTCAAAATGCATTGCTGTAAATAGAAATCCAATTCACTGGCAATTCAGTGCCAGATTGTGGTAGCCAGACTTTCACTTTTACTAAGACTGAGACACTTTAGAGACACCAGTTAACCTAATGTCTTTGGAATGTGGGAAACTAGCATACCCATGCATTCACTTTGGAAAGAACACGCAAACTCCACACAGGTACGGTCTGGGCAAGGAATTGATCCAGGGATTTCAAAAGCACTCTTCCACCATACTGTCCATAGAAATGGAACTCATAACAGATTGAGAACACAACATGTATTCTCTGAGTATGCCCATTAATCTGGAGCCACCAGCTAGGTGGATCCCCCACATCCCCTGGACCAGACCCTAGGTGTCCCCAGATTCTTTCAGTCCTTCCAGCTCTTGAACCAGGCTTTATGAACACAACTTTGTAATTGACAGCACTCCCCTCACCAGAGGCTGTACACTTCAACCACATAGACAGTGAATGTACCTCAATGTAGATACGTAAGCAATGAAGTACAGAATGACCAAGGTACTGAAAGTGAGAAATATTGGACATTCTTAGCAGCAGAAAGAAAAATGTGCAAAAAAAACCTCCTTATCTGAGGCTCCCGAGTTACAGGACCTACACGGGGACAGTAAAGGGGTTTGTAACCCACTTGACACAGATTAGGAGTGAGTCACAGCAGTACAGTTTTCCTTATATAGAAAATGTCAGAACATACTAATGATCTTAAATATCATCATTAGGGGTGGGAGAAAAATTCGATTTTTCAATGCGATTCGGACGTTAACGATTCTGACAACCAATGTCAATAATCGATAATCGAGCACACGTGCATCTGAACATGCAGACCAGCTTCTGTTCTTGCACAAGGACATTGGTATCACTAACTGAGCTCTGTAACGTCTATTTTGAGTTTATTATAGTAAAGTATCCGTTTTCGCTTCCTTTGCGCCTTTTCTCCGTTGCGCTTCTCTCAGTCTCGCGTTCGCTTCAAAGTTTCTCGTTTTTTACCTTTTAGACCTAATTTGACGGGGGAAGGGATCTAGGCAACCATTGGCTGCTGGAGTTAATCCCCGGGAAAGCACGCCACTCAGGAATAAACCCCGGGAAACTGTGTGTGTTTGTTTTCTCATATCAGCTCGTTTGAACGATGATGCCTTTTAGTAATGAGGCTTAGAGTCAGACTGCTAATCTGCTAAGCTTTTTGATGCAAAAGCGAGACTGAGAGAAACGCAATGGAGAAAAGGCACAGGGAAAGAAAAATGGATACTTCGAGAATATTCAACTCAAAATAGACGATTACAAACAGAAATATTCGGTGGTTTTTATTACAAAATGTACATTTTTGGCTACGGGTTTTTTGGTTCTCAAAACTTTAGGACCTATTTTGACGCCATAGATTTGTTTCATGTAGATAAATGGTAAAGAAAAAAACTCGTATCGTAATCGAGTCAAATCGTGAGGTGCCTATAGAGATTCCCACCCCTAATCATCATCATCATCATCATCATCATCACCGTCCAGACCAGAGTTCAAGGCTTAGCAGAACCAGGAGTTGCATAAACACAACTGTCTGATTTCTCCAAAAGAAGTGAAGCAAGTGTATGGAGATTTCTCCAGACACAAGATCCTGTGTTGAGGGCAAGCACCATTGTTAATATGCTCGCAATATCAATAACAAAATCTTTAGCTCCCATTGCTCCGTGCACGTTTATTTTTGCCATATTGGTTTGCCATCTGCTGGTATCCTGAATAGATAATGAACAAAGGAAACTGAGATCTATACAGTCAGATGCAGATTGAGCAGGGGTGCCTGAACCTTTGCACATTTTGTCGATTGAACTTGCCTCCGTCAAATTTGGATTTACCGAATTCATTTTATGAAAGCCTTCAAACTCTTTTCAAAGTGCAGTACATTTGGAGGGCGGTTGATACACTATGGATTTACTGTTACTGTAACCATGGTTACAAACACTGAGTCATTATTCTACCATGGTTTTAATGTGGTCTTTACTTTCATGAGAGCATGACTCAGCCCTTCATGTAACAAATTTGGCAAGACTGAAAGGCATGGGCAATGGAAACCATGACAACGGAGATAGAAATCTGGTCGTTGGGACCCTTAGTGAAGAGAGAGGTATTTGACTGAACTGGTGTTACATTTACTAATTCAATTTATTCTTACACTTCCTCTGGACTTTTATATCCTTCATATCTTTTCCCATGGAAACTGAAGGGATTTCAGATGGCAATGTCTTGCATTGTTTAAATAATGGGATTAGAGTTAAACTAGTCAGAATATCTTCCATGGATATCCCACGAGATGCAGTGCTTGGTTCAGCGTTTTGAAAGCTTTGTAGTTAAACTTCCCAGCTGTCCAAGTACGGATATTAACAACAATTAACAAATTTATGTGGACTTGTTGGCATGGCTTACTGTCCTACACTGCACTCTGCTGGCATTCATAAAGAGTGCATATAGAATATATATTTTAAAACAAAAATGCGTGAACACAACTTTTCCATAATCTGGGATTCTGGTGGCCTAGTGGTTAAGGTACTGAGCTATGAACCAGAAGGTCCAGGTTTCAAATCCCACCTCTGCTGAGTAAGGCCCTTAACCCACATTTGCTTGGATTGTAAGACTGTATTAATTGTAAGTCGCTTTGGAAAAGGGCGTCTGCTTAATGACATAAATGCAAAATGTAGATTTTCAGAATCAGAACACATAACAGTCACTGAAGGCCCTCAGCCTTACAAAAATACTAATGGATTTACGAGTTTCACTTAGAAAATCATCAACACGTTAGAATAGATTTACAATATTATCTAATGCATTACCATATCAACGATGATATGATCATTAATTGAGCTGCATTCCTTTTTACGCAGAACTGCCTTATTAGGGTGACAGCCCGAGGAAGAGAGGCTTTGGTCGCTGACTTTGGTTTGGCCCGAGAAGTAGTAGAACTTCCTGCCAAGGATAGGAAACTGTCACTTGTCGGCTCAGCATTCTGGATGGCACCGGAGATGCTGCGAGGTGAACCTTATGACCGTAAGGTAATCAGACTAATTGTTGTGTTATAGATTTGTGTTTTTGCTGGGTCTGAAGGCTCTCCATTACATGCATGTACGGTAATTACATATGTACATTATAGACGCGCACACCTTCCTCTGCTTGTTATTTACACCTGGCTGATTTGACTCTCTGTGGTATAATTAGGTCGATGTGTTCTCCTTTGGGATCGTCTTATGTGAAATCCTGGCTAGAATCCCAGCAGACCCAGAAATCCTCCCAAGAACTCAGGTAACAATACAAAGACTAAAGTCTATGAGGAGTGTTTGAAGCAGAATCACACAATTTATATTTTTGTATTGTGTATAGCTTTCTGTTCATTTTATGAGTAACATTCTACCTGTGTGTTTGGGTCATAGGACTATGGTTTGGATGTGTCTGCATTTAGGAAGATGGTTACTGGATGTCCAGCGCGTGTGTTGGATCTGGCAGCCAATTGCTGTTTGGTATGTAGTCACTAGGGCAGCACGGGGGTTCGGTAGGGTGGCACCGCTGCCTCACAACAAGAAGGACCCGGGTTCAATCCCAGGGTGGAGCGGCTTGGGTCCTCCCCGTGTCTGTGTGGGTTTACTCCAGGTACTCCGGTTTCTCACTGTCCATGCGTGTTAGGTTAATTGGTGTCTCTAAATTGTCATTGAGAGTCCCTACTGCCATGTGAAACTATTTCTTACCTGTGGGTAGGTGTGTTTAGCCTGGGCTAGAAGGGAATCGGTGATTACATATTTTGGAGATTTAGGAATGGCAGCTGGGATACTTCCACTGAGCATTAGGCTTGGGACCCACCAGCATGGATAACAAAGGAATGTGTGATCACCAATTTCAAATGATGTTTAGTATTGGAAACTAAACTTGGAGCTGCTGCTTTGTGTAATGGTAAAATGGTCCCTAAAGTTAAATTTCACACTGAGCACGGATGTGTTGCTTCAGATGGAGGCGTTCCGGAGGCCGTCATTTACTGAGATCCTGGATGAGCTGTCGGAGATCGCAGAGACGCTGGAAGCGCCCCCAAACACAGAGCTGACCACTGGCTGAGCTTCAGCAGTCCCACCTAAGAACCAGGCATGGTTGTACATAGACTTGGGTACAAATATGTTCGATGTATGAAGAGCTCAGAAGAACTTTTATTTGAGCTGCAACATAACTGACTGATCATGATCTGCCAGGACAGAGAGAAAGACGCAGAACCGAATCTGCTGCAGATGAGTGATCAGGTTTTGTTTCTCAGAACCATATATATTACGTAAAAGTCACGCAGAAATGGCAGAGCTTCTGCTGCTTAATGAACTTCACTCGGCTGAGTACATCACTTGGTCTAGCAGGTTTATCCAATCACACTTTTGGGATGCCAACCTCATCTAGCAATGTAAGATTGCAACAAGAAAACTGACATGATGGTGTAAGTATTCTGTCGGCTATCTTTTGTAGACTTCTGTACATAAAAAGATGTACATACGCTAAGTATTTTGGTACAAAATAATCTGCATTGCATTTGTAGCATATTGCCTGTAATTAAATGTGCTTGTGAAAGGCATGTAAACAGCTTGCTTTCTATTCTCAGAATGTGTCGCCCCATAGGTGCCACACTGTACACGAACAAATGGCATCGGTCTGGTTTTGTAACATACTTTTCAAATGTAAATATATTAGGAATTACAATGTAAAGTGCAATGAAAATGAAAAAAAAAAAATAATGGCATTGTTATTGGATGTGCAAGCCAAAGCATTTTTTAATTATTTACTCTTCAAATGTATTATTTACTCTTAGTCATCATTACAATATGTAACATATATTATATAACCTCAAATCAGAAAACTTGGGCACTTGGGGTATGGAAAATGCTCTAAAAATACACCAGATTATTACTTTTGTTAGTAATACTACTTTGTTATGTTGTTTTACGTTTAACACTACAAGTTACCACAGTCCTGTGAACCTGGAGCACCGTTTGGGTTCAGTAGTTTTCAGATACGTGATACTATGATCACCGTGGTAAACACCAGTCCAGCACTCTATTTTTCATAACACACTCTATGCTTGTCTTTACCATTTTGCTGGGTATGTGCCGTTAATGGTAATTAATTATTTGCCGTTAATGGTTGTTACGCTTTTTTATGGTGCTCCAGTTATAAAAACACACAGGTCACATGTTCCTTGATTTTTGCCCATACATGAGTGTAAATAGATTCTTAGTCCATATTCTCTGTCTTCAATTGCCCCTGGAACTGCAGTGGTCTCAAAGTTCATGCATCTACGTCAACATATGATTCTCTCTGGTACTTCTCTAACAGTGCCTTAAAGTCCAGTAGATATTGGTTCACCATGGTGCCGATGGAAGTGACCCATTTCTGCATTTCAGACCTGTTGGGCTTTTTTAGCTAGGCCATGTAGATCAGCATCTGTGAATGTAAAGCTGCACCTTTTGTCCAGAACTTCACTTTTCATTTGATTACCATTAAGCATGGAGTTTTTTGGACAGGTCAGGTTGTTTTCTCAGCTGTTTCTCCAGATGCTTGGTCTTTTCTGGCGCTTTGGGCAGGTCCCACAAATGCATGCTGAGGCATTTCGTTTAGTCCTCCATTGTCTGGTCACACCTAGAGCCTTCTCACCAAACACACAGCAGACCTTGTCCACAGAACTGTACCACTCTGCACCAATGTGATAGCCAAGTCGAGAAGTAAGCCATGACCAGTGACACACGTTGCAGGTAATCAGCTTTGATGGCCATATCTAACAGAAGTTTTTTTTTTTTTAAATCAGTTAAATTTGACACAGAGCACTTAACTGCCACGAGGTGGCAGTAATAAGACCTGCAAGAGGAAATTGTAATCTTGGACCAGAAACATGGTTCGTTCATTATAATCCACACCGGTTCGCGGGCCAGCCGTTCCCCACCCGGCAACTCTGAACCCAAGGGCAGGAACAACCCTAGATGGGGCGCCAATCCATCGTAGGGTGCAAACACACACACACAGTCACACACGAAGGGCCACGTTTGGAGATACCTATTAACCTAACACGCATGTCTTTGGACTGTGAGAGGAAACCGGGGAACCCGGAGTAAACCCACACAGACATGTAGACTCACACAAAGACACAGAAAGGACCCAGGCCACTGCACCCTGGGATTGAACCCGGGACCTTCTTGCTGTGAGACCCACCGAGCCGAATACAAGAAGCAGAACCAGCAGACCCACATAATATTAAAATCCCAGTTTTTACATTGTTTTAAAATATATTCTGACGATTAGACAGTAGTGTTTATGTAAGCAATTGTCTGAATAGAAGGGATTTAAATATAGAAAAGTGACATGAAAACCAGAAGTAACACCTCAACAGAAAAAAATAAGATTATATGTAGCATATTGTTATTAATATAAGTCAGTGCCTCAAGGCTATCATAAAACCCCAAAGAAGATGATCCCATGATGATCCCATTATTTTTCTTAAACATAATCACTATCTTTACCAGCTTTGGGAAAATGTGATGTGTCATTTAATTTGTTTGAGGCTCAGGCTCACTTCAGAATGTAAAGCTATTAAACAAAGTCGTGTTATATCTATGATTTATTTCATTGCAGTTAAACTGGATGAACGTGTGATGGTTCCATATTTTTACCAGGGGCTTTGACATTTTTTGATCATAAAAAGGAAAAAAGATAAGTTATTGATTTGCATCATTGCTCTTGATAATAGATCTAGACCCACCATATCCCCAAACACTTGCTGAAAAGAAGTAGTTGTTATGACTTAAGACCAGCCATGTAATGCGTTTGTTGGAGCTACTGCTCAAAGTGTCCACATGGTGGCAGTGTCTTTTAAAGTTTGAGTGCCTGTCTTATACCGGGGTCCTTTTTTAATAGCTACGCTATCCGTTTGCCACATTTAATACCTGGTACGTTTCCTATTGCCTTTGTGCCTTATTTCTTCTACATCAATTTAAATATACTCGCATTATTAAAATACATTTTGGATTTTTACGACGTACCATAGCTTTTATAATGGCATGCGACTTTGTCTCATGGTCCGAAAAGTTTCTGCCTTCTTTTTGAATATCAGGCAACCTTTCTTAGCAAACACACTGCAGGATGTAGGTTGATACAAAAGCTTTTTTAAAACGTAATTCGCGTGCACAAGCTTAACGTTAAATACGAAAACTTTCCTGAGCAGCCACTGGTATTAAACTGTAAGGTCTCAGGACTTGAGTAAACGATGTATTAAAGTGAACAAACATGTAATATATTACAGAAGTTGTTAGAGTTAATTATACATACATGTAACCTGACCGGTGACAATTGATTTTTTGGGTGGGGATTTAAGGCCTATAGATAATTAATAGAATATAATGTTAATAGTCACTCCATATCACATCTATGCCTTCATGTTTTCTTCATATAAACCCGTAGTATTAGACGTTAAAATACACTGTTCACATAAAACGATCGATATTGTATTATGGGATAGTAACCCGAATTTTGTGAGCAGTATAGTCGCTCAGTGCTGTTGTCCCAGTTTAATATTCCTAATTCTGAAAATCATGGAATATAAAACAAGTAAGAGGAAGATTTCAAGAGGAAACTGTGGCATCAAGATCTTCATCCCATATGAAGACTAAAAGTAAGCTCTCTCTTTTCCTTTTTCTTTTTTCCTATATATTTAAGGATATTGTAACCATGACTGAGAAGTTCAATCTCAACGTACTAAATCACTTATGTGCTTATTGTTTAAAACATACTCATTTTGGGGTAAATCATTCAAATGTGCCGCATCCTAATTCTCTCAGTTTATACCTCGTGTGGTTCCATTTTATGTGTTCGCTAACTCTGTGGTGGAAACTTTAGAGTTAGATTCACTGTCCAAAAACAGGAATGAAGTTTAACTTTTTTTTCCCCACTAATTTGCGTTTTAGCTCATGAGATATCTTGTCAGTTCCTTTGATTGCTCCTTTGAAGGCTTTGATTGGTGTTTTTTTTAGTTGTGGGGTCTCTCCGCTGGGTCCCATCCTGGTTCTGTCTGTGCTTCTGTCTTGCCAGGGACCTTCTCAGATTTCCTCATGCCATGGTTTGGAAGTGTAGCGTTCCAGACCAGAGGTGTCCTGTTAGCATGGCAGAATTCCAGGTCGCCACGTATTTTCTTTGTGGAGCTTTTATTCCATATTGCATGATTGCCTTATCCATGATTGTACACTTTTGCTTTTTCCTGTAATAATGGGTTAATTTATTATGTGAGATGGACAGTAAATTAATCATTGTGATATTTTGGACCGTGGAGTTTATTACAATGCATCTAGTATGATTATGTATGTTGTTTAATTATGTTCTGAAGTGGAAAATACATGCTTTTATATTAAAGCTGTAACCTGCTTCAGTGGGAAAGGCTTGTAACATATAAACATATAGCGCTCAGACATCCCCAGTTCTATCCTGACCATGGACTGTGTGGAGTTTACGTGTCTTCCCCGTGTCTTCGTGGGATTTCCCTGAGTACTCCGGTTTCGTCACACGATCCAAAGACATGCATGTTAGGTTAACTGGCATTTCCAATGCGCCCCTTGCTTGTGAACGTGTGCATGAGTGTGCGAGTGTGAAGGTTCTTTCTGCCTTGCGCCCTGTGCTGCCGCTTTCCAGCGACCCTGACTAGGACCAAGCATAAATCCCCCTTTAGTCTTGAACCATAAACAAACCACAAATGCACGATTAGACATTTGAATCAGTGACTGAAACAGCTGAGAAACGAGAGACCAGGAAAATGTGACCTTTTCCTGGTTTTGCGGTTAATAATGATCATGGATCTTTGAGGGTCGTTTTCTAAACTCATGCTCTCATTGCACAATCTTAATTAAAGTGGCAGGAGTCTCGTCATGTCTCGCACTTTCTTCCATTCTGCACTCACTTTGTTATAATAAATCCTCGCGAGTTTCTGATATAGCCTTTATGTGCGGCTTAATGTCGTGATCGCCTGAGCATATTGGAAGTGACTGATTGCCTTCTGCAGCTTTCTCAAATCCAATAAAATCTCGGTTGAATCTCGGATCTCTCGCCACGAACTGAAGCTGCAGGAGACATTTGCATACATAACAGCAGAGTGAATTGCTGCTGGTTTGAGTCGTTGTTATCACAGCTTATGTAATCTAATGTTGCATAAAGAAGAGAACACATTGTGCAGAGTTATGACTGCTTTATGTCTAACTGCTTTATTCAAGCTCTCAGATCCAGTTATAGAGATGCTCCGCTCTGTTTATAGAGGAAATGGGCAAGAATTTAAGATGTAGTCGAAAAAGGAAAAGTAGGTCATAAAATGTGGGTCCAATTTTCGGAGTTTCTAAGTTGTGTGTGACAGGAATATTACAATCAGAATCTAGCTAGTTTTTGCAATAGTTGGGGAATAAATACGCTGCTCACAACAAACATTTGGAGATTTTTAATTATTGGAGATTTCATTTTGAAGTATCCTAATTTTTGTGAGCAGTATATATATATATATATATATAGGTTACGTAAACTTACAGACAGACTTACGCCTTGTCTAGGTTTAGTTCTTGCCCTGCTCCCTGTGCTGCTGGTCTCGCCCAATGCCCTATATAGCCATGGGAACGTTATGGCAGCTGAGAAACCAGTGATGTGCGTTATTGTTATTGCGTACGACTTCAACTTCAGACTCAGTTATAGTTGAAATCAGAGTCAGTTCATGGAATATTATGTCAGTATCTGTCTCCCTAGCTATTTCTAGCAATTCATTATAAACCTCAAGGTGCAAAATACTCACACTCTCCATTCTTACCAAGTTAAGTTAACACCAACCCAGACACTAGGAGAACATGCAAGCTCCACAGAGGGCAGCAGCCCTGGTCAGGATACAAACCCTGGTCCCTGGAGGTGACTGCACTAACCATTTTAGAAACATGCAATATACTGCATCTTTTAATGACCTTGAACTTTAATGTCATTCGTCTCGCTTTCAATCCTGGTGGCTTCTCATAGTGAGGGTGCTCTCCCAGAAACAAAACCCTCCTACCAGCCTATTAACGCAAAAGAACATTATCGAAATAATGGGACTAATTGAATATAAAAGCGATTTATAACTCCTCTGCCCTTCTGCTCTGTCAGTTGATACTAATCATTGGCACTGTACCCTCAAGCAGCATGTATCCACTTAATGTATTGGATCCTGCAGGTGCAACCACCATGACCTTCACCCAACCCTGTTGTGTCTGACCTTTATTCTTCACGTCTGCCTCCTTACATCTACTAACACAGGGAGGCAGGAATACTTATCCTGTATAAAAAAATGTTTAAAAAGCTTTCTAATTTTATCCCTAAGTAGTCATTTTCATGTTTGAAACTCAACCCGAAATCTACCCAAGGCATCTATTCTGTCATTTAAAGAAGCAGCCATGACCCGTGAGACGTCCGTTTCTTGGGCCACACACCAAGGAACAGTTCATTTTCTGGTGATCCATTTGTACTGTATAAATACGCACACACACACACACACACACACACACACACACATATATATATATATATATATATATAGGTCTATAAGGTTAGGGTTAGTAGGGTTATAGTAACAGCTACCATTAGAGATTTGCTTCATCATATGTTTTTTTTTTTTCAATTTCAGCCCTAGGAAATCCACCAATAAGACCTGTGTTTCTTGTAGGGAGAATGACCCTTCAAAACCTCAGTATATTGATTGTTTTAGTAATTAATACAAAGCATTCAGTAAATATTTAGTTCTTCTGTTCTGATGCTGACATGTTTATGAGGCTGTAGCACTGGGGCAGTAAGCTGGTTCACTTCATTAGTATTCTGCAGCTTGGTGTAATGACCCATTAGTGTTTGTGATGCCGAAATCAATTAATCCCTTCCAAGAAAGTAAATGAAAACCCAGTCAGTAGACTGTTGGACCGATGGAACCGTGTGTCATTGGGGAATAAAACTTATTTACTTCATCATATAGAGCTGATCTCCAATCCAGTGAAGCCTGCAAATGGAGGTTATGCCTTCATGATAAAGGAAACTTTTCACAGGACCTATACAGCATAGCAGTATAAAATCCATCCTGCATCTATATAATGTGGTTCTGCTTAACAATCATTGTATGCTAGTATGGTTCCTCTATACTTTTGTGGATAAATATAATGTTATCCATTATTCTTGTCTTTAATTGAACTGCAGTATTTACAGTTCTGCCCATATTTTGTGTCTGGAGATTCAACAGCCTCATGCAAAAAGTCCTCTGTGCTGCAGAATAGTTTGACATTAGAATTAATAGGATGTATTGCTGATCTGTATAACTGGTACAAGCCGGCAAGTGATAGAAAATCCTAGAAGGACATCTGAAATGCAATCTGTACTTAAACAATAAAAGTAAATGGCATCTGTAAATTACACCTTTGCCTCTCCCTCGGTGCACTTCCAATTCCAGTGAACACTCAGTGTTTAGATACTTGTGGTGACAGGAGCATCTTCCTAATCAATATTAATCCCAAACAGTGTGAGGGCTGATCGATGGGCAAGTTGATTTGTGGCTCAGTGGTAAACTAATGGAGAGGACGAGTAAGACCTGAATTTGACTGCACCTTTTTCTGGGCCAAAAAACTGTGTCAGATAGAGACAAAGAGGTCAGAAGCAGGACGAAAAAGTAGATCGCCGTTGCACCCCGTGATGTTCATCTCCGTCATGGTGTTTGCACAAGGCTTGTTTGTGCAGTGGGGATTTAGGAGGCCAAAGCAAGAGTCGCATGATGACGACAGTAACAGGAATCTGTGTTAATGCTGAAGCCTAAGCAACTCCGATACCAAAAGTCTCACACAGGAAACAGAGTGTTTGACCAGCATCTCATTTGTTTGCTGTAGCTTTGAGGCACAGTAGCGTGGCCTGGATCAGCCTTGTTTTCGGTTTGGGTTCTTTGTTGTAATAAATTCCTCCTGCTGTTCCCTTTGTAAGCCAAATTGATGTAAACAGCCTTATTTGGGGTTGCTGCAAAGTAAAGATTGGAAAATCAAACAAGTTAACAAGAGTATTAACTGAAACTGGGTGATGTGCAACAAAGTGATATTGCAGTCTGATGTGTGACCTAAATAAAGGAACGGATAAGTGAGTAGAATACACTTTTCTACTTTTCTGTTGTACGTGGCTGTTGTATTACCATAGTGAGTTATTTCCTTACTTGTAATTCTATCTTACATTATTAATGGAAATCACCACTACTGTGAGAAACACCAAAAGCAGAGCATGCTCAGTATATAAGAAAGGCCAGGTAAAAGAAAGGCGAAACAAACTACAATAAAAAAAAATAGTTACATAATTCCTATGCAAAGAATTCTATAGAAGAAACTCAATGAAATTAAACATGAGCTGTTTTTTAAAATATTGTTATTGAATATAATCAGTCAATTCAAACAGAATCATTCAGATATATTCAGTCTAATTCCTAAATTAAGTCTGCACTTTTGATTTACGTTTGGGTAAAATATTTTGCCCTAGATTAACCAAAGGTATAATATAAGAATAATTCATAATAGCTAAAGGATATATATTATTTCATGTCATATTTTATAATATATGATGAAATTGGTGTGTTGGCTACAACACTACCCAAAGCAATTTGAGATCAATTCCTCAGAACATGTGGTGATCCTCTTTCGGCACAGCGGATCATCTCTGTAGATGTGGCACAGGTTCAATACCGGATTCCCTGACCCAACCTACCAGTCCTTAAATTGGACCTTAACGTTGCAAACCCAGGACTGAAAGGATTGAACTGAGGCCCTCTGTTTTTGCTTTTTCAATTGGATGAGTCACCAACTAATATCAGAAGAATTTAATGAAGCATTTAATAAAGTGGCAGACAATAAAGCCGCTGGCCCAGATGGATACGCTGCCGAGTTCTGCAAACAATTGTCCTCTCCTTATTAGAATGGTTAATGAAATACAAAGTGCTGCATAAATTTGGGCCACAAATGAGCTTTGATCATACAATTACTCAAACCAAACAAGGATTCAATTCAGTGAACAAACTATCATCGTATATTGTTGTATTTTAAACTACATCCATCAAACATCAAAGGACACATATGACACTCGGTCATTTCCTCACAGACAAATAATCAGAAAACAACTGTTATATATATATATATATATATAAGATATTTGAGAACATGAACTTTCTTATTGCCCCGTTACCAGACATTCTCTTTGGCCAGTCTTTCATGAACTAAAACTCTATGATCATGACATATTACACGAGTTAATACTAGCAGAACATTTTTTTGCGCTATGATTGTGGTACCAGGCAAAGACGATGTCCACTCTTTCCCTCGTGATTTTCCTTATTCATGGAGGCTAAAACTTCTGCGTAATGGCAAAACAATACCATGACTGATATAAAACCTGTAATATAACAGGTGATGTAATGCTGTTTTACAGTCCCCCACTACTTCACTTAAAGAAGCCTGGAATGTTAAAGGACTGGTATGTTGCATATCAGAAACTCTCTCGGTGCGTAAAGGACACTGTGCTTCCCATGTTCATCCATCACTCTGCCAGAGCCTTGACTGCTCCATAGGACTTAAAATTGCAGCAGCAGGGATGTTCTTTCCCTCAGATGTGGCCTGATTGTGTAGAATGAGGCAATGTCCAGACACAAACTCAGGTCTCTGCAGGGCTAGCATGTTAATGGTTTATTCAGTTTCCCTGCTAAGGATATGTTGACTGTGACGTGATATTTCATGCAGAAGGATGACACACTAAAGTCGAGCATTCTATAGGATGTGCCCACTACACACTGTTTGAGAGGATTTATAGGTCTGCCGCACAATACACGCAATAACGGGAGTAGATAATGATGAAGGAGGGATATTTAGTTTACGACAAAAGCAGTGATGAAACGAGTTCAGCTAGGAGTGAAGGAGGAAGATCTGAGGTGTGGAAATGAAAATGCAGGCCATAAATCTGAAAAACTGCAGAGTACTAGTAAAGCGGGCTGTGTGTTCACAGTACAAGGTAAAGGAGTGACAGGTAATCAGGTAAAAGATGCAGGGAGGGTGAGAGATGAACTGAGGTCAGGTCTTCTTGCATGTGTGTGAGGCTGAAGATAAGCTCCAGTGCAGAATGTGATCAACGCTGATATACAGTACACTGTAGCAGGGATGTGAAATGTCCCATGATGAAATATCCCATAATTTCTGTGAGCAGTGTGGAGCACCTTCCATCCAACACCAGGCAGTGAGTTTGTGAGAACTACACATGCGCTGCTATTGCATTTACTTCACTGAAAAATCACTGAAACAACCATTATATACAGTGTGTGTATATACACACACAGTGGTGCACACAATGATCTTGAACAGATCTTTTAAGCATTTCTACTTTCCTCCTGTATTATCTCTTCTGACAGCCTTCATTTTTTCTTCACTACACTGTGATCATTTTACTCTGATAATAGTGTTTGCTTAGACCCTTCCATTAGTTTTGCAACTTCAAAACAGTTGAGACTGCACACCCTACTAGGAACACGCCTGTGTAATCCAGCTGTAGTGCTCACAAAAATGAAGGGATATTTTCAAATGAAAGAGGTTCCCAAAAGAACTGCTGGATAATCTGATCCTGTCCATGTCCCATCACTGTCAGTGTGTTTGGCACTCTTGGGTGATCATACACCCTACTGAACAGTTAATGTGGAGCATTCTCGTCCAGTTTAACACGGTTCTGTTCACCCCCATGAATATATCACTTACCACTCAATCACCATTATTGAGTTTGGCATCTAATATGCATAATCAAACAACTTTCTTCGACCTTTACTTTGCTTTTCTAATGATCTTGTTTAACGCAATAACACCAAATGCTTCTTTTTTAAAATTGCTTCATATTGATTTTGTAATATTTTGATCCCCTATTTTTTGTGAGCAGTGTAAATGCAACACTGCATGTTCGTGGTATTTTCTTTAAATGAAAGGTGCCTACGTGAAAGAAAGTCTAAAAAAAATGCAATCCTAGGCGTTGTTGAAGTGTTTTCTGTGTGAAACCACTGCCCGACAAGATCACAGCACAGCAAATCTACCGCTAGCTAGTAGATATCATACTTGATAACCTTCAACTTTTTTCCCTTGTTTTTTTTTAAGCACTCGACCCGAACCTCATAAAGCACAACTTGTTCCTGCTTTTCTGACCCTATTAACCAGGTGCTTATCACCATTACCATTACCATGGTAACCAATATGAGACTGACATGTAAATTGCTGCTTTTGTCATGTGAGGTTGTGCGCTGCTACTTTAATAGGTGTGTAGTGACCTGACTGATCCTATGTGCTCAGCCTTATCCGTCATCAAAACCGTTTTGCACCCTTTCCTGGCACAGTTGAATGCAAATGGAGGTAAACACTCTCAAAAATGGAGTGGTCTATCACAAAAGGATGTATTTGGGAACTAAAAGACACGCCTACTAGAACTGAACCTGGTTGCTATTCCGTCTTCCTGCTGTGAGGTCAAAACAAGCAAATTAATTTAGCATTTCGCCTACTCTAAATAAGATCAGTGTAAACTGTTTGATCAGCAGTTACACACAATACATACAAAACATAGACAATAAACAGTAGTCGATCATCTTTTGGGTCTTCATGTGTAGATCTTTGAATTGCCGCAACGTTTCTATCTTAAATACCAATCACTGGACATCACCAGTAAAGATTCCTAGATACCATTATTGCTGTAGACGTTTCTTAAACGGGAACAAGAAGCCCAAGTGCCTAAAGATTTGTCAAGTTTTTTCAAACATGCCGCAAATCGAATAGCTTCGGTTTGAAACAACACAATCAGCACAGATGTCTTCTGGGGCTTGGGTGTGTATTGTCAGAGAAGCTCAGCATCACCACATCACGATGCAAAGGGACAGCAAGGGAACACAGCTTGCTGGGATCGAACCTTAAAGCAGTGGAACGTCACATCAGCGCTAGCCAGTGTGCCAGTCAGCGTCACTCTCGGTGAGCTGGACACTCGTGATGACCAGCCCAGATTTAGCAAAGGAACCAAAACGAACACCGCCTTGCTCAGTTTCCCTTGGGTTGGCAGGGTCATGAGGGGGAACGCACTGGGACTGTGGGAGCAAATGCTCACGCTGATAATATTTCCTAAGAATACCACTTACATAACAGTCTGCCAGGGCAGGGGAGTGCAGTTTCTTTGCATCTATCAGTTCATATCATAGACAGAGCTTGTCAGGACTCCGCAAGTAACACAAACTATTACAAAAGCCATTTCTTTTGCTGGAACGTTTACATTCATATTGATATGTTCTTTCTCTACCACTACTGCCCATCTACCACTCAAAGTCTAATGTGTTGTTAAAATGCTCAGACATGCAAATTTAATCAATTGCATTGATCAAAGACAAACACAGGCCAAACAGTGGAGGACAACCAACTTCATGGAAGTTACCTGTGCCAATAGTAATGCTTATGAAGGGTGCGCTGGTGGTGCAGCACTCTAAAACACTGGCCCACTATTGTAGAGACCATGGATTAAGACTTGTAGGCACCTTCCAGCTAGGTCAGTCATCAAGATAACCTTCTATGTCTTAAAAAGGCAAAGTCGCTCAATTATCCCACTGGTCTCCTGTCTTGGGCATGCTTATGACTGCCCCATGTGTTCTCAAGGGATATTTGCAACAATCACCCTGACCGGGGGGGGGGGGGGAAGAAATGCAGAATCCACACACAAACGACCCACCTTGGAATTGAACCCGAGACTTTGTTGCTGTGAAGCAGCGGTGCTACCCACCGAGCCACCATGCCGCCCTGAACAGTAATATATCAGCAAGAAAGCAGGGGTTTTTATACAGTTCCAGTCAAAACTTTGGACACAAGTTCTCACTCGGTGTTATTCTTCATTTTTATTATCTTGTTAACATCAAACTATGAATGAGCACATATGGACTAAACAAAAAGTGATAAACAAAGCAGAATACTTCAAGTTCATATGTTTTATACTTCAGGTTTCTCAAATACCTTTTGTTTAATGACACACTCGTGGTATTCTCTAAATCATCCTCATGAGGCAGTCACCCGGAATGGTCTATAAGGAGTTCCCAGAGGTGCGAAGAATTTGTTGCTTTTTCTTCACCCGGCAGTTCAACTCGCCCCAAAAGTAATCTAAGTTGAGTTTAGCTTGGGTGACTGTGGATGACAGGTCATCTGACACAGCACTCTGTCACACTCCTAATTGGCCAGATAGCCCTTACATAGCCTGGAGGTGTGTTGGGATCATTGTTTTGTTGGAATGATGTAAGCATGGAGACATGGCGAGTGGAATAAAACAATGTCGAATGCAGATGCTTCAATATGCTTAATCTAACCACAAAGTTAGTATTATAGCTATTTACACATTGTTGTAATATAATAATATAGTCTGTGGTTTTGACACATACGTAGCAATGTGACAGCTACACCACAAAAAAGTTAGACTGGGTAGGCCAAAAAACTGGGTTAATCTTATGCCGTCGCCCTACGAGATGAACCATGAGAAATGCTCGCTCACGATTGAGACCTCCATCCCGTGAACAAACACTTTTCTGATTACATTCAAATTACAGCAATCATATCCTATCTCTGGGTGTGCTGCATATGTTATTGAATTGAATGTGCCTAATAAACTGTTTTTCTCCCAGTGGGTTGGTTACTCAGCCCTCTCTGATTACCTCATTACCCACATAGCAAAATATATCCAGGCAGCAGCGGGGAAAACCTCATTTTTCTAACCTTTCTGACCTGTTGTTCCCTGGTTACATTGTCTAACGCAAACGTGTTTATCAAGTATTACAAAAAAATAGCTTTTTATATGACCTGGTCAGGTAACTGAGGAGGAGAATATTTATTGTGGTCTTTTAAAAAAATCAACATCTTTGGGAGGGGGAGGATAAGAAAACAATTTACAGTAATGCACTTTGTAACACACACATGCACATCTCGTCTAATCAGATGATTGCGAGTTTAAATCCCAGTTCTGCCCTAAATGCCACTTTTGGGTCCTGGAGCAAAGTCTTCAACAGCTCAGCTAAATTGTAAGGCAGTCTGGAATAAGAATATCTGCTAAATTCTTGGGTTGAGTGGCAACCCGTAGGAAACGTTTAGTGCTCAGTGGTTGCTCTTTCTTACCTCGGGGGTCTTGCTTGATGATTCTGATTTATTTTACACTTATATCTAAGCTTTTTTTAAAAAATGACTTACACTTCAGAAGTTTATAGACACAGAGAATGTCTGTATTTCCCTTTTTGATTGTTTATGATACAGTACTGTTTAGCGGGTAATAATTCAAGTCACTTTAATTAGTTACTGAGTCGATATGATTCAGTTTAACATTGATACAGATCGATGGAAGTCTGGTCCAGTCAAGTCAAGTCAAGTTTATTTATTTAATGTCGCATTGCCTCAAAGCAACTTAACAATAACACATTATCTTAAAAGGCCAATCCCAAATTAAGCCTAGTGCGACAGTGGAAAGGAAAAACTTCCTGAATGTAGACTTTAAAAGGGACCCATCCTGCTTGGGTGGCATAGATCCATCCATCCATTATCTTCCGCTTAATCCACACGGGGTGCCCACCTGGCTACTCTGGGCACAAGATGGGCGCCAATCCATCGTAGGGAACGCGCATACACAGTCGCTTTACAGACCACTGATGTCTTTGGGCTGTGGGATGAAACCAGAGTACCCGGTGTAAACCCAAGCAGACATGGGGAGGGCATGCAGACTCTATACAGAAAGGAGGCAAGCCGCTCCACCCTGGGATTGAACCCACCAAGCCACCGTGCTTCCAGGGCGGCCTAGGTGTTAATTAAAATAGTTACGTTTGTAGTAATAACTTCCCAGATCTCCTCCCAAAAATGTAATGTGCTGTGACTATAATATCCTGCTCACAAATATTAGGGGATACTTTAAAATGAAATCTTCCATAATGAATTCTCCCCTACATTTTGTGACCAGTATATAAAACTTGAACACCCACCCATTGGTTGCTAAAGCTGCGCTCTCAGCACGTGACAGAATCTCCATCACACTGCTCTTACATTTATTTTTACAGTGGCTGGATTTGCGTTTCACTAAATTGTGTCTGTAGGTTCCAGTGTAGACATCAGGTGTTTGAATCCAAACATTTTCTTCAACAGGCTTGTTAAGAACACATGTCCTTGCGTATAAAGTACGCCCATCCAAATGCATCACAGTGAAAGAGACCTGTAAAGTTTACATTAAAACATCATGTCCATATATTAACTGGAAACTGGTGAACTTCCAAGTCAAAGTAAAGATGAGAGTAAAACCGTTCAGTAATTTCACTTTTACAGTTATACTATGGAATTTGACAGTAGAACCATCAAGGGGCCACATCACCATCAGAAATGCATAAATGTATGTAGGCATATTATAGAGAGTCTATTTTACTGATTCAAGCTGTTTGTTTTCCTTTACAGCCCTGTGATTTATAGACGGATATCTCTCTTCTATCTCTCTAAATCATTTATTTTCCCATCCAGGCATGGTAACACGTTAACATGTTTTCTCCAGCTGCTCTTACAGCATCACTGAGAACAAGTCTGAACATGTAACCAAGCAGCGTCAGTCAGGAATAAAATCTGTGGAGACAGCCAAATCATTTGCCACTGTGGAGTTTATGTAAGCCCGGTCCTTGCAGCTACCAGCATGTTTACAATAGGGCAAAACACTTCTGCACTTAAATAATACAAAGTTGTAACATAATTGGCCAAGGTGACATTGGCCCTCTGTAACATGTAATAACGAAATTCCACAAATCTCCACAGTTTATGATACAGTACTGTTTAGCGGGTAATAATTCAAGTCACTTTAATTAGTTACTGAGTCGATATGATTCAGTTCAACATTGATACAGATCGATGGAAGTCTGGTCCAGTCAATTCATGCCAAGTTTATTTATTTAATGTTGCATTGTCTCAAAGCAACTTAACAATAACACGTTATCTTAAAAGGCCAATTCCAAATTAAGCAAGCCTAGGGCGACAGTGGAAAGGAAAAACTTCCTGAATGTAAAAGAAAGAAACCTTGGGAGGAATAAGACTCTAAAAGGGACCCGTCCTGCTTGGGTGGTCTAGATCCATCCATCCATTATGGGCACAAGATGGGTGACAATCCATCGTAGGGAACACGCATACAGACCATGGATGTCTTTGGGCTGTGGGATGAAACCGGAGTAAATTAGAGGAAACAATTACTCTAACTCACTTCCACACTTAAATAATACAACGTCGTAACATAATTGGCCAGGGTGGCATTGGCTCTCTGTAACGTAATAACGAAATTCCACAAATCTCCACAGTTTATGGTTTCAACACCCTAACGGTGACCAATTGGACTTGGATTAACCGTACAGTCGCGGCCGACTCTCGGTCACTTGATGGATCATCGATCTCCACACATTTCTGTCTTTGATCCATGAAGTATTTCGGCAGGATAGTGGAGTAGTTTGCCATTGCTTTCTCCACCCCTCCCCATTTATCCGGGCT
>JAUZST010060836.1:0-23226 GCA_034779995.1 Parotocinclus haroldoi
TGTGTGTGTTTGTGTGTGTGTTTGTGTGTGTGTTTGTGTGTGTGTGTGTGTGTGTGTGTGTGTGTGTGTGTGTGTGTTTGTGTATGTGTTTGTGTAAAAACCTCAAATTACGTCTGAGCTAATGTGCTTCATTGTCATTCGTGTGTGTGTGTGTGTGTGTGTGTGTGTGTGTGTGTGTGTGTATAAAATTTTTTATGTATATATATATAAAAAGCATACAGCATGTTGTGCATAAAGCATGTTGTGGTGGCTTTTGATACATAATCAAAAATATCAATTAAAATATCAAAAGGAAATATATCAAAATAACAATAAATATAGTATCGTATATGAGAAAGGTATTAATGTTTAAAAATACATTCATGAAAAGGTACGAAAGAGTACCAGCACGTGAAAAATATAGATTTAGAACCTTTATTTAGCTTTAGAGATACAAAAGAGCGCTATTGTACTTGAGGGTACATTTTAAATAGCTTTTACCTTGGATCGGTCCTCAACAGTACCTTTTTTTCTGAGAAAGTAGATTAGCGTTAATGAAACCGAGTATACTACGAAGCTGGAGAGGCCCTGCTGTAAATGGGTTAACTGTGATTTAACAAAACAGACCCAAACATGCTGTAGTTCAAAGCTTTTGGTGCACGGAATTAAACTGGAAGAGTTAATCGTGCTGAATAATGTTACTAGTTAGGCAATTTCACAGCCGTTTTGAGTTAATTACTGTCATGTGTGGAGTTTAGATGTCCCCCGTCTTCCCCCCATGTCCACATGACTGTTCTTTGGGTGATCCGGTTTCTCCCCACAGTAAAAAGACATGCCTTAGGTTAATTGGTGTCTCTAAATTGGCCTGATCTGAGTACATTTGACTCTTTTCGAAATACCCTTGTGTCTGTCGGTAAATAGCCCCGATGCTGAAATCGACATTAAGTAAAACCAAACAAATCAAGAAAAATGACCATTGTTTTAAAATTGAATCTCATATTTCTTAAATATGATGTGGAATTTGCCCAAGAAGTAGCGTATAGCACTGAATTTGCTGTGTTGCTGTCCATGGTTCTGAATTGAACCTTCACTTTTAAAATAATAATAATGAGAACAATAATAAGAAATGCTTCCTCCGCATCATTATTTGGACCGTTTATACAAATCTACTATATAAACTATATAATCTGACTATATACTAACTCATTTTTGAGTAGCCACTACTTTTTAAATTCTGCCCTTATTGATCTGGTTAAAAATATCTCTTATGCTATTTGAGAGTTTGGCTCGTTTAAGTGATGCTGAAAATAGGCAGACGTGGGCGTGCCCGGGCAACACCGAGCACCACCGAGTCACAGGCACGTGCCTGGGAAGGTGAGGGCATCACGAAACGTTTGACTGAATTGAATCTTTCGAACAAAGCGAGTCTGAGTGAATCGAACTATGATTCTTGTGATCCGTTACTGGAAGCAAAATGAAGAGAACTTACATAAGAGTTGGAGAGGAGAAGTTTCACTTAACGGGTCATGTTGGCTCTAGTTTATCACATCATTCTACAATGCAAAGGTTTGGGCTCCCCATGACAAGTTTGATTTGTTGATGATTTTTCTAAATAGATACAAGCAAACACAGCCTCTGCATGGAACCTCGTTATACATCGTTTCCGCACATCTTAATGAGCTCACATCAGCACAGACTCTTTGCTTTATTTTCCCCAGTATGGCTTAAAGATGCTGCATTAACCTTCACAGAGATCAAACTTTCTGAACGCTTAAGTATAACCGTGGTGGCTCAGTGGTTACGGCTCTAAGCTACTGATCAGAAGGTTATTTGTTCAAATCCCACTGTAAACCTTACAGTACTAATTAACCATTCAATCATTAATACTATACAACCCCATATCAGAAAAGGCTGGAATCGGGGACGGAAAGAAGCGGGACGTTTTTTTTTTTTTACTTTGACTTTTATTTTTTATTGCAGATTGCGTGAATGTGAGATAGTTCATGCTTGGTCTGGACCACATCAATTAAGTTCACACATCCGGGCATTTCAGGCCTGTAACACATCCCAAAAGAAGTACACAAAACCCCAGAAAATGAAAAAGAATGGAATAATAATAGTCATTCCAAACAGGTGACGCCAGCAGCGTTTTATGATTTGGTACAAAAGCAAGAGCCTTTGACGAGTAAATCGGCAACAAATATTGGTATGGGTTTAATGGTTTCTCCCTGCCAGTCTTTAAGCCCTGTTCAAACTTTGTTTGGGGAACATTGTTGTTAAAATATTTCAATACCTTTATCACACAAAGACTGATCAAACTGGAGATCATCTGTCCATGCATAATATCATTAGACAATGAAGCACAAGCCTAAACTGAAGAAGGGTGATCTCCGATCCCTCACACAGCACTCCATCAATAACTGATGGAACCCACATGGGCAAGGGATTACTTCATCGAACCCTTATCACTCAGAAATAGCACTTTACAGTTCAACAAATAAGCCTCGTGTTAACGGTGTCTAGAAATGTCGACTTCTCTGAGCTGTGAGGCATCTGGGTTGGACCATCACCCAGTGGAAATGGGGCTTGTGCTCAGACCAGTCTAGTCAGTATTTCAGATCGATTTTTAAAATACAACATGGATGCCACATGCTCTGGATCATAGTTATGAGGGACATGTCCAAAAGCCAGGCCATGTCATGGTATGGGGTCGGGTCAGTGCCCTTGGCAAAAGTTATTTACACTCCTGTGATGCAGCATTAATGCAAAAAAGTACACTGAGCCTTCCAGACGTCATCTTTTCCAGGGACGCCTACACATCTTTAAACAGGACAATGCAAAACCACATGCTACACGCATTACAAAGGCATGGCTTTGTAGAGGTAATGATATATGATATGTGTTTTATGGAAAGTGTTGCATGCCTGAAATGCTGGAATGGATGTATATTAACAAACGAAATTAGCTTGACCAGAGAAAAAGCATGGAGGATCCTGGGTTTGTTGCTGTCTGCAATTAAATAAAAGACTAAGTAGCTTAAATGTACCGCAAGGAACATTTTTTCACACGGTGTCATCTTTGACTGATTTGGTGTTGACGGCCAAAAAGTGCAGCTGTTTTAAAAGAGCCCGTTTGCTGAAGCTGATTTGATTCGTCCCTGTGAGTCGATACAGGTTATTTAAAAGAATCGATTCATTCGAGTAGCTCGCATCACTGGTGCGCCGCCGAGCACCGAGCTCACAGCAGGCGCGCCCGGGAATCGCTAAGAAAGCGAGGAGTGACGCCTGTCTGGTGCTCGTGGGTTTTTTTTTTATCCCTTTAGATCAGACGTGACTCGGGTTTGAAGCCCGTCACAACGCTTCAGTTCAACGTTTTGCATCCAAATCGGCAGAACTCAGACTAACGATCAGAAGGGCGGAGGAGGAAAACTGCTTTCAAGAGGGGGTTCGAGAAACGGACTGGACTCCGTGTTCACCACTGCAGGACACTTCACCGGAACCCCGAGCAGGTACCGAAGGGCCAGCATCCGCGTCGCGTCTCGGTGGAGAGATGTGCTTCCCGTAACCGGAGGTGGAGGGGAGAGGCGGAAAGGCGGGGGGTCGGGGTGGGGGTGGCAGAGCGCAGGAACAGAGGGTAGACGAGAGGGCTGGAAAAATCGAACAAACGGAGACAAAAGCTCCATGGTCTGCGCCCACAGGAGGCATGAGGTGCTCGCGCTGTTCCCCGCGAGCGCGGTGCGCGGCCTGAGGTAGGACGCGCCAGGAAGACTGGAAGGGAAGGGGCCGGAAGAATCATGGCCGCCTCGGTAGGGCCCCAGGGTGGCCCTCGGGTTCCTGCCGTTCCGGCCGACATGCCGGACCTGAGCCACCTGACGGAGGAGGAGAGGAAGATCATCCTGGCAGTGATAGTGCGCCAGAAAGAGGAAGAGGAGAAGGAGCAAGCCATGTTGAAGTAAGGGTGTATTCTTTTCTTTCAGGCTCCATACACGCCCATTCACAAATTGTGTGTGTGTGTGTGTGTGTGTGTGTGTGTGTGTGTGCGCGTGTGTGCGCGCGCGCGCGCGCGCGTCTAGTCCACAAGATACAGTAGCATCCAAAGCCTACACCTTCCAGTTTCATATCCGTCCGACGGTTCTATGTTTTATTCTTTTATTCTTTCACGACGGCTCTTTCTCACTGGTAACCCTCATGGCTGATGACATTTCTTAAGCCTGCCTTCCCAGCACCATCTGTTCATGACCCCTTAGTGTTCCCCCAAATGCTCACACCAGAGACCCTTCTAGGATTGAACCTTTTAGGACCCACCACATTGGCTAAGGTGACTGGGATGAAAACTGCCTCCGTTATGTCTGCTACCGGTGGACACGTTATAGTGGACATCTCCAACGTGCTCAGTCGTTGTGAGAATGAAAGGGTTACAGGTGTGGGGGGGAAATGGGGCGTGACGCGCGGGGGGGGGGTTCAGGATGAATCATACGCCATGTCCAAAACCACACCTTGTTCCCTATGTAGGGCACTATTTATGGGGAGAGCTGATTTCTTAGAAGACACGCATGAAAGCCTTATGTTGGCTTGTCAACGTTGGAAAGTCTGGTAATGGGGCTGCGGTAGGTTCGACTACAAAGAGTGTAAATTTGGTCCAGTGATCGTCTGAACACACTTTGTAGGGGAGCACGCTGGGGAGTAGGGAGTAGGGAGTACGGTGCTTTTTAGGAAACGGTTACAGGCTGCGCCCTACGCCGCCATCGTAGATAATATAATACTAAATAGACAAACCCATTAAGAAATATCCCCTCAATAATTTTGAGCAGTGTAGAATTCCTTAAATGTGCCTGTGAGCTGCTTTTGAAGCTGTTCGGTACGACATCCCCTTTTGCGTGTAGGCTAATCCCTGCCTTAATAGAAAGGCTTAATATAGGACAAAACATAGCCATGTATGAAACGTAGCTTTCCTTGCACGAACAGTAATTTAGCCTAAAAGCAAACCGACCCACTAAACACTATGCTAAAATATCTTCGTCATCCACCGTGATTATACTCCTTTCCGTACTATAAAGTACGTTAGAATACGTCCAGGAGCCGAGCTCGCGCGGGGTGTGGCTGCATCTTTCCACCTTAATCGTCTCGAGGCGATGCGCGCGAGGCTCTCTCGTTTAGCCCAGTTAGCCTGGCTGCTAACTGTATTCTTACTGGCGTTTGGTTCGACGAGTGAAAAAAGCTTCAGGCGTGACCGTGACGTTTTGTTTCGTCCGTATGAGACGTAAGCGAGATGGAAACCCCTTGTATAACCCTTCTTCCCCGTGACGATGAAGATAAAAACCACTATGGGTCGACCGAGTCTGTGTCCCAATTTACCGGTGCCCCGATGTTTTTGCAAGCTAGGCTAGGAAATATTACACCAAATATTTTTCTAAGAAAAGATTCCTCTATCGTATGCAGAAAGTTTGATCTCTGCAGAGGTTGGGATAGTTTCACGCACAAACGACCACAGCCTGATCGAAACCGATGAGCACGATATATTTAGCACCATATATAAGTCATGCAATCGCTAATAATCGGAAAGTCCTCTATATAAACAAAAGTTAAACAAATAAAAGCTGGGATGGCACGGTGGCGTTCAATCCCAGGGTCCTTTCTGTGTGGAGTCTGCATGTCCTCCCCGTGTCTGCGTGGGTTTACTCCGGGTACTCCGGTTTCCTCCCACAGTCTGAAGACGAGTGCTAGGTAAACTGGTGTCTCTAAAGTGGCCCTTAGTGTGTGACTGTGTGCGTGTGCAATATGATAGATTGGCACCTCGTCTGGAGTTGTTCCTGACCTTGCACCCAGAGTTGCCGCGTGGGCACCGGCTGGCCCGCGACTCTGTCTGGGTTAAGCGGAAGTGAATGAATTAATGAATAAATAAAAGCTATTGCTACAAAGTCCTACTTCAGTAAAACTAGACTTTCTGTGTTTACGTTTCTACTTGAGTAACTTTACAAATAATTTACTTGACTAGTTTGATTTAGGTTTTGGGACACGGTGCCTTGTCCTGTAGGAATGAACCATCAGGAGATGGGCTAGACTCATCAGGCCCGGCAGCGTTGCTCCAATCTTCTGCTGGCCAAGTTTGGTGGCGCTAAGCGAACTGTTGCCTCAGCTGCCTGTTCTTAGCTGGCAGAAGTGAAGCCTGCTGCGGTCCTGTGCTGTTGTAGCCCGTCAGGCTCAAGGTTTTATGTGCTGCTTATTCAGAGATGCTGTTGTGCATACCTCTGTTGTAACGAGTGGTTATTTACTTGACTGTTTCCTTTCTATCCGCTCGAACCAGCCTCTAATGCTCCTCTAACCTCAGAACTGCGCTCACTGGATATTTTCTGGTTTTTTTTGGATCGTATGTAAACCCTAGAGATGGCGCTGTGTGTGAGAACCCCAGTAGATGAGCAGATTCTGACGTACTCACACCAGCCCGGCTAGCGCCAAAAAACAAGCCGCGTTCAAAATCACTTGAATCACCTTTGCTCCCAGTTCTGATGCTCGGTTTGAACTTCAGCAGGGCGTCTTGATCACGTGTACATGCCTAAATGCTTTGATGTTGCTGTCCTGTGATTGGCTGAGTTAGATGTTCATGAGCAGTTGAACAGGTGAACCTAATGACATGTCTGGTGATTGCGGTCTCTTACACATCATGCCTTTCCCTATAACGGTTTCGACATATTGCAGGTCGGCATGAGATAACAAGTGAAATTGAATATTATATTTAAAGTGTTAAAGATATTACGTTTTTCTCGGCAGCTTTGCAGGACCCGCAGACAACACGGGATTACAAAGGTTAGAAATATATGGATATTTTAAAAAGGTTCGGTAACTTGTAAGTGCATAAAATTATGTAGTGCTCAAAATTCTGCTCTGGCATGAAGGTAGGGCCAAAAAATTGTACGTACATTTTCCACATTGTAGTGGTTCGTATGGAAAGGATAACTGTATTCCTTCACTAAGCACTTTATTGGGAACATTATACCAATTCTGGTGGGGTCTCCATTTTGTAAGCCGTCCACCTCAAGGTTCATCAGGTTGAGCTTTCTGAAATGTTTTCTCTGCTCACCATAATCGTACAGAGTGGTTATCAGTGTTAATGTAGCCCCTCTGTCAGCTCGAACCACAGTTGATCATCATCAAGGTGTTTCAGTCCGGAAACTCCCGCCGATTGGATGCTTTTTCTTTATTGCATCTTTCCAAGTAACTCTAGACACTGCCGTGTGTGAAATCAGCAGTTATGGATACACAGTTCCACGATCAAAATCACTGAGATCACATTTTCCCCCCATTCTCATGGTCGATGTGACATGATCTTATGCATTGCGCTGCTGCCACACCAATCGGCCGATCGGATAATGAAATACAAATGAGCAGGTGTACAGGTGCTTCTAATAAAGCTCTCAGGTTGGCCCTCCATCCCCTGTGACCTGATCAGGAAGATCATGGGGTTAGAAATAATGAAAAAGACACAATAAAAATAAATATAAATACAGCATATGCACTGCTGATTTAGCCACGGGCAGTAATTTGCTGTTTGATGTTAGTGTGGCTTGACAGTTTAACTCATGATCTAATTACCGAAGCATTAAAAGTAATTGACCTCATCCTGCTAATTAAATATTCTCTTTCCAAGTAATTTGCTTTATTGTCATAATTGAGAGGCTAAAGCCAAACCCGGAGCCCTTTCACTTTGAGCCCCCGATGATATGGAAATAGTAGAGCAGGGTTGGTGTTTGTTACTGAGAATGGACCGTCTGGAAAAGAGAAATGAGAAACACTCATGAACAGCTGGTTTAATAAATCGTAGAAAAACATATGAACCAATCACAACCCTTCTTCGGAACTCATTCTTTGGAATTTGCAAGCTTAGGACCATTTGCTTCACTTCATACCCAAAACCTTTAATACCCCAAAAATAATACTCTATACTCATTCATCCATTATCTTCCACTTAATCCACACGGGGTCGCGGGCCAGCCTGTGCCCACCCGGCAACTCTAAGCGCAAGGGCAAGAACAAACCTAGACGGGGCCCCAATCCATCATAGGGCACACACACAAACCCACACTGAGGACCACTTTAGAGACACCAATTAACCTAACACGCATGTCTTTGGACTGTGGGAACCGGAGTACCCGGAGTAAACCCACGCAGACACGGGGAGGACGTGCAGACTCCACTTAATTGTATTTCAAACTGCTGCTTCAGTACAGGTCAGCATAGACCGCTACACACCTATTCAGGAAGTTAGTAGTGTATTTTGACATGTATTTTTAAATAGTGTAGCAGTATAGTTGTTTTTTTTTTTTTTTCCCCCGTTCTTTACAATGCAGCCTACATTAGGACCTGCTGAGAGATTGAATTAGCTCTTTTGTTATTGGCTTTGACATTATATGAGCTTGAGGCAATAACCGAGCATTGCTTGTAAGTGCAGTGGTGCACAAATCATAAATAAATTAGCTTGAATGAGTGAACGAGTGAACGCTAAAACGCATTTGTCCGCTCCTTTGTTGGCTGCTCAAAAAAAGTTTCAGTCTTACTGGTACACCTGTAATAACACCATTATAGCTTATTGTAACGTATCCAGCACTTGCTGCACCATTTGGCACTCCCAAGCAGTCTTAACGACCCGTCTTGCTGGAGTATTGACACCTTACCTCTATTTGCTCAACAGAGAGATTGCTGTGTAACTCAGCATTTACGCCCACGCTCTGCACCACATCTTTCCTGTACCTTTCATGTGCTTTGGATACGCATGCCCTGCTTTTTTCATGCCTGTGCTTTTTTTATTGACTTGTCAACCGCTCTTACTTGCGCCTTCCCTACCCCAGAGCAGAAACACTTCTTCCTGTTTGGCGCATTGTGCTTTCAAACTCTGTCAGCTCTGTCCCTTTTATCTAAGCTCAGGCTTTTGTCGGTATTCAGACAGCTTTCTTATTTTCACCTCAGTGAGTTTTTTCTTTCCTTTTATTTCCGGCATTTAGTTGCCGATTGCAAGCGCTTCCTTTTGCCGTTGTTTGTTTTTGAGTCCTTGTGCTTGTAAGTTAAAACTTCCTCCCCGTCTCTGCGTGGGTTTACTCCGGGTACTCCGGTTTCCTTCCACAGCGCAAAGACATGCGCGTTAGGCTAATTGGTATCTCTTAATTGGCCCTTAATTTGTGACTGTGTGTGTTTACCTTACGAAGGATTGGCCCGTCTAGGGTTGCTCCTGCCCTTGCGCCCAGAGTTGCTGGGTGGGCACCGGCTGGCCCGCGATACCGTGTGGATTAAGCGGAAGATAATGGATGGGATAATGAATATATATATAACCTGCTTGTCCCAGGCGCTCGGCCTACAGTAGTGAATTTTCCACCTCTGATGTAAGATTGATTGGTAGTCTTAGTAGTTATGGCGACAAAATGATGTTTACTGTGAATTAAACTGATGTATGATTATTCATTGTTAACCGTTGAATGACTGGATGAATATCTCTTTAATGGGCTGTCAAGCTTAGGGTGAGCTAGCAAAGGAGAAACATCTGCCCTGTCCTGTCTAGACCTCTTCAACGAGGCTGTTCGAAGGGTTAAGGATTAAACCTAGCTTAGACCAAATAGATGTGCGGGACTCACCAGGCTAAACTGCTGATCTGAGATTTAAACCTTCCCTGGAAATGGCACATTTTTGGACAAATCCTATTAGAGCTCGCCAGTGACAGAAAGCGTGTTTATCACCTGGATCAGGCAACGCTGGAGCGTTCAGAAGTTTAAAAGTTACAGCTGAAAGCGTATCGACCTTAAATGAGCTTGTTCATCTCAAGCCCGTTCCAATTAATAATTTACCCTATTTCTGTCTTTCTTTCTCCCCCATATGCTCGTCCTGACCATTAGATTAAACTCCCAAGTGTTTAAACCACAAACCTGACCTCAAAAAGATCGAACCGCTGACTAAGAATCTCCACCGAGGAGAGGATATGTCATCAGGCTAGGCCGGTTAGATGGAAAAACATCACATTACCATTTCTCATCGATGTTAAGTATTTTATTCAGAGACTTTCGAAGTTTCAGGGCAGAAAATGATGGAAATTGAGTGATTCACTGAGTCTGGAAATAGCTCAGGCTTGAAAACCTGTTCTGGATTTTTTTTTTTTAAATTTAGGTCCTACACTGCGGTCTGTTCAAAGTCTGATTTCAGCCTGTTTGTTTTCCTGCTCTTGCATGCTTGATTCTGTTCCAGTTGGTGTATTCTGCGTAACTTTGCATGGCACACCACATGTCCAGAGTCATAAGGGAAAAATCAAGAACAACTTGCTTGAAATTAATATGGACACCAAGTATTCTCAATTCAAATAATGTACTGTGCAAAAGTCTTAGGCCATTCCGGTCATTTAGCAATTGTAGCAGGGCGAAAAGACTGGAATGACGATCAGGGGAAAAGTGCACTCAGTGACGAATCCAACCTTAGAATTTTTGTCTCCTGT
This sequence comes from Parotocinclus haroldoi, assembly GCA_034779995.1. Lineage (NCBI taxonomy): Eukaryota > Metazoa > Chordata > Actinopteri > Siluriformes > Loricariidae > Parotocinclus > Parotocinclus haroldoi. The sequence continues at coordinate 10,447 of JAUZST010060836.1, forward strand.
CGTCAAAAAATGTCATATATGGTCATTACATCAGGGCCGTAAATAACAAATAACAAACTTGTAGTAAAAAGGGAAACTTGCAATAGTTCGGCAATAATAGGTCAACCATTTTCTGGCAAAAGAGTGGAGGATAAAGTTTATCTTTATAAAAGCGTAACGGGCAGCTGAGTTTGGTGTTTTCTTGTTGTTTTGGCTGCTCTGGCATACTGCATACGTCAGAAATGTTGTACATACTACTTTTTTGGCTGTAGTCGCATTCAGGGCTATTGTATTTGTATTTAAAAATCCACGCTGTCATTTAAAGCCAAGTCTAAGGTAAAGTCTTAAATGTACTCGGCATTAAAAATGTGTGCGAGTTCTGGAGGTGGAGGGGTATCAGAAGGGCTCACCACCGTATGCTCTGCACGCCAGTGGCAAACAGGTAGATGGATAGATGATAGAGGGGTCGGGTGGATGTTTAGTGTCTGTCAAATGACAAATGTGGATGTTGTAGAGGCTTGTTTTAGTTTTTGGCAGCATGGGAAGTTTTATGGTAAGACATTCTTCATTAGCCTTCTAGCATTCCTCCTTATGCTTTGTGAGTGAGAGTGAGAGTGTGAGTGGTGTGAGTGTGCAAGGTCAGGGAAACCTCCATATGTTGGTCAGCACAGCAGAAATAGCCATCACTTCTAGGAAACCGCTTTATGCGTGTGCTGGATTTTCCATCTCTTAAGTGTTTAGGACTTGACGATTGGCCACGTTGTCTTCAAAGAGCTTTTGAAAATGGGCATTTCTGAGCTCATTGGGTTTGTGTTAGTTATTTTTGAGATTTTGTTTAAATATCATGAGGCCGGTGCAGACCACATGCTTGTAAAAAAAAAAAAATATATATATATAGCATGTATAGGGTGCAGGATATAATGTGCTGCTGTCTGTAATCACATGGCATCACATGGTTCAGGTTGATGTTTTTGTGTCTGTGCTGAAAAAAACAAAGATGTAAAAGTACAAACTGTGCAAATATCCATCCATCCATAGTTTTTTATTGCTCACAAAAATTAGGGGATATTTCAAAATGATTATAATGTTATTCTCAATAAATCACTTCCTTGTACTTTAGATTAGATCTCCGGATTACTTTTAATACTGAAAACCTAAAAATATGTAGTTATTGAATTTTCATGTTTAGCACATTGTAGTGAGACAAAGACTGCAAATAAACATGGTGGAAAACAACATGGTGACAAGGTGGTGTAAAAGATGGACAGGGTGAGTCTAGGTGACTATTCGGAAAATGTGTAACATCTAGGGTTAGGGATCACCCCTTTAATCAGGCAGATATGTGTGATTTTCCATCATTCGTTAGTTCTTCTCCCCCCTTTTGTTCTCAGAGTGATGAGAGAATCCAGGACCTTCTAACCCCCAGTCCGGTGAAGTGGTGCAGGGATTAGTTTAAAATCTCGGTAGACTCAGTACCGTCTCCGATTGACATGGATTTGCTGGCTAGGAAAAAAAAAACTTTTTTGTTTGTTTCCAACTTCTGTAAAATGGCAGAAATTTGAAAGAGACAAGACTAAGCTGTGTGAAAAACAGGCTGTAATTCAGCCAGTCATATTCCCAGGGGAGCAGAACAAAACACTGATACGGCTGATCCGGACGGAAATGAGACCACTGCGCAGCTACAGTAAAAGAGCCAGTGACCTACGGACCCCGTGTACATTCAATCCCGTACATACATGGCTTAAGACAGCTGATATTAAAGGATGGTCAAACCAAATATTGATTTCAAAGAGCTTTTGAAAAGGGGCATTTCTGAGCTCACTGGGTTTATTTGAGTTATTTTAGTTGAGATTTTGTTTAGATATCATGAGGCCGGTGCAGACCACATGCATGTAAAACAGATTTTGCTGAGAAATGTCCACTTTGGACATCAAGGGGGGAAAAAACAAAGCTACAGGATGGCAATATGGCAGAGTGCTAACAGGGTTTCGATTTGAACGCAACACACCGGCAATAAAAGATGATAGCCAGAGAAAGTGTGAGCGAAGAAGGAGAGAGAGAGAGAGGGGAGACATGGAGTCGATTACAAAATGCACTTCAGTCTATAAATACATCAACAGCCCGCAAGAACAACAACAGACTGTATCAACCATCAGACTTTAGGCAGCGACTGTAGCTACCTGTACGTTACATTTAGCTGCTGATAACATTTTACCAGCCTTGGCACCCTTCGGCTTAAGAATACACTCCAAACGAAGTGGTCGTGTAGTGTGATAAAGTGTTACGACAGAACTGCCAAGCAGGGAAGCCCTGATCTGATCGTGCAGTCTCGTACAGCCAGCCAATTTGGATCACTGGCAGGTCTTTTTGCCTCTCATTCATATCCAGGGAACCAAGCAGACTGTAACCAGGACCCACGGAGGCACGGTCCTGAGGCGCTAGAGCAGCTCAGCGGCTCGCAGTGCACTATTGAACCACCTCGGGTTCATATCCTGCCTCTGATGAGGTAATGAGGTAAGGCTTGCTCAGGGATCCGGTAATAAGCAGGACTGTCAGGCTTCCCCGGCGTGTACCAGGTGCGCTCGTGTTCTGCCTCTCCGGATTTTCAGCGCTCTGAATGACAGGGGCCGGGTCTGTGTGACGTCTGGGGCAGGGTGTGACTAGGGGTGCCTCCAGGTGGCGACTCTGATTTACCAGAAACTACTAGAAATAATTTGCTTACACTCTTTCCAGCCACATTAAGATCAGATTGCGTTTTTTTCCCCCCCATTCGGTTAAATAGGTTAGCATTTGATCAGACAGTATATGATATGAGACGTGGAGTGGAGGACGTGGCCATTTCTTTTCCATCTGTCTGATCTTGTAATTGTTTTAGAAGCTCTGAACAAAAGAAAACTCTGCTTTTCTCTGAAGGGTTAATATTAGTAATCAAATGGTCTGCTTTTGTGTGCGTGTGCGTGTGTGTGTGTGTGAGGGAGAGAGAAAGATAGATTGTCTTGGGATTTCTGTATCGACTCCAGAAGTCGTTTATCTTTCTGGTCACTTTACAGTTCTCTATAAGCATTGCTATAATGCATCGGTTCCTCATTCCTTCATCCTCGCTCTCTGTACAGTACTCATTTCCCCCCTGTTCACATCCACTCCTCCTACCCGGTTAAGAATAGATGCTGTATTATGAAACTCGACTTGCTGATAAATATCTCACTGGTTCCATTCCAACAAAGCTTCGTTCTCTTGTTTCCGTAAAGCAGCGGCGCCGATAGAAATTCATGTGCAAATACAAATCTAAATGGTTTCCACATGCAGAAATGGGGCCAGCGTCAAAAGTGGAACCAGTTCGTAAGAATGATCCTGACGTGCCATGCGTACTGCTCTGAAGCGGCGTGTGTTCTCCCCCTTTTTCTTTGTAACACCGGGAGTAGGAACGTGTAAACGACAGTACAAACGAGAGAAACCAGACCAGTGCATTAGCCAAGAACCAGTTGGCAGGACAGAAATAGTTCCTCCTCTTCGATCACTCCCTACAAAATCCTCCTCACTCCTCTCATCCTTCTTTCCATTCACCGGCCGTCTATTCGTTCTTCCATCTCCACCATCGATCTCCGGTGCCCTCTTATCTATCCGTGATAATTACCAGCCAGGCTGACTGAGGGAGTGAGAGAAAGAGAGAGAGAAAGAGAAAGAAAGCCCCATTAGTGCTTGGAGAACATGAAGCAAGAGTATTACAGTGTACTGGAAGCACTGGGGTTTCCTTAATCTGGGTCTGGATTCACGTTACATATACGGTTCTGTGATAACGTCTTAAGCCACCACTTGATCAGATGGACCATTTGGTTCAGCAATGGTAAAATATCCTTAGCCAGTTTGCAGGCCCCTTTGCCCCAGCCATGTGCCTGATGGTGATTGCATCATGCCTTTCCTCTAGATCTTGTGGGTAGTTGGTCCACACGATCTAGTTACATTGCAGATTTGGACTGGTGGGTGCTACCCCAAAGCCTGGCTCCAGGGTCAGGTCTCGGTAACCCCAGGAAGGAGAAATACGGTTCTTGTGTTTGTACTCATATGGGTGCTTCGGATCATGTTAAACCTAGATCTTCACTTCAGACCTGTTTGTCTTGGGAGAACTTACTGGTAGCTCATGGCTCCCGACCACATATTCCGGGCGATTATAAGACCGTACAGGCCCTTCTGCCACAACAAGGCACCTATCCAGAAAAGTGTACCAGGCACAACTAATAGAGAGGAGGCCCTGGGAGAGACCTAGGAGTTGGTGCAGGGATTATATCTTCCAGTTGGCTTGGATGGGACTGCAGATTCCCTGCAGGAGCTAGCAGAGGTTTTGGAGGGTGCGCTTGCCCCGCTGAACTGTTTGGCCGTAGAGCTTGGCAGTGCCAAGTGACCGTTTTCAGTTTTGAAACTCGAGCTCGCCAGAGGCGGGTTATGAACCAGAATGGCTCAGCGAAAGAGCCCCGTAAGATCTTATATCCCATGTGATATGATATGATAAGGTTTTGATTGTGGAATGAAGTTGTGTTTGACCTCCTGGCATCGTTCACTTCAGGTGTTTGGCTTCCTGGTGGTGGGTTGAGTGCTGCGGAGTTTCCATCTGGTGTTTGAGTAAGGTAAAATGCTTCATTGATTGAACATTGCGTTTAAACAATGCTCGCTTGGTAGTAAGAGTGCCAAAGTGTGCCAAGAAGATATCTCCCACACCTTTAAACCTTTCTCCATGCCTTTTTGACAGCTCAAAGTTGACCCTCATTGGACAGTTTCGCATTCTCTCCAGAGATGGCGCTGTGTGTGAAATTCGTAGTAGATCACCAGTTTCTGAACTACTCAAACAACTCGACCAACAGTGTCACATTCAAAGTGACTTTTCTAGGGTTTCTCCTGATCTTGATCCATCCTGTCTGCAGATGCTACGGCTAAACTCGGTGTTGGTTTAGCATTTTTTAGTAATATTATAGGAAATCAGTGTCAGAGACTAAAAATCAAACTGTAACGGGAGCAGTTCGATGGGGTTATTTGTCCTCTCAGCTGTCGCTCTGTGTCTTTGTCTGTCGTCTCCTTTACCTCAACTGCTGAAATGAAACACAGCCTCATTTTACAAGAGGAAAGGAGCTGCCATAGCGTTGTTTCCATGACGACCGTGACAGTTTTGATGCCGAGGCGGCTGACCCTAGAACTCGGTTTGATGGCAGACAGGAAACCCTGAATGTCCTGATGCCTTCTTATCCGATGTGGGATTTCACACTTCTTCTATAAAGCTTAAACAGCTGGAGGTAATTTGTGTGTTCATGTTCACCATGATGTTAACTGCCCTACCAAATTCATCCTACTTAGGTCAACATTGGGCAGTGTTTTAAAGGTAGGGCAGGGCGCCTTTCACCCTGTTCCATTTCTAAAAAAAGTGGTTTCTTGGCAAGCAGAATTCTTCAGAGTGTAAAAGGGTCAACCTGGCATCCCGATGAAGCTGCCAGATGCGTACAAATTACCTGTGTTTTCTAGGTGTATTCTAGTAAAGAGACTAAAAAGTAATTGCATATGGGCATTGTAACATTGCTAAAGCATTAATATAGATACTGGTGGCCTAAGACTTTTGTACAGTAGATCAGTTTGTAACGTTGGACCACCCACAGGGGCAGCATGGTGACTCGGTGGGTAGCGCCGCTGCCTCACAGCAAGAAGGTCCTGGGTTCAATCCCAGGGTGGAGCGGCCTGGGTGCTTTCTGTGTGGAGTCTGCATGTCCTCCCCTTATCTGCATGGGTTTGCTCTGGATACTCTGGTTTCCTCCCACATTCCAAAGACATGCGTGTTAGGCTAATTGATGTCTCTAATGTGGCCCTTAGTGTGTTCTCTATGATGGATTGGCGCCCCGTCTAGAGGTTCCTGCACCCAGAGTTGCCGGGTGGGCACCGGTATTGATGCATGCTTTTGACTGCGGTAGCCTAGCGGTTAAGGTACTGGACTCTGGACCTGATGGTCTAGGGTCAAAGTCCCACCTCTGCCAAGCTGCCACAGTTAGGTCTTTAGGCAACGTCCTTAAACCAAGAAGACGCTCCGGATAAGGGCGTTATGTTAGCAGTTGTTAGCAGATACCTTAAGGTTAGATACCTTTGTTTAATATGTGACTCCACTGGGTCTCCACCCACCACCTGAAGTGGTTTGAGCAGCCACATCAGATATCAAAACAGATAGCTCACAGATAGATAATGATCTCCATGATCAGTGTGACTGGTTGCTCAATTGGTGCTTGTAAGCTCACTGGCACCCTCACTGGCCCCACACCCTGACGTTCAACGTCATAGCTGATCCCCCTCCGAGTAACACTGTTGTTTAGGCCAAAACTGCCACAAGTCACTTCCAGGCTCCAGCTACCTGGGGCTGCAGTCTGCTGCCTCTTCCCATAGAAGACGCCTCAAATAGAAAAATAGTGCATGAAAGGACTGGGTAAGGAGACGGGCGAGGGCAGAAATTGTGCCGGTAGCGATCCTCAATGGAATTTTGATTTCCATTTGTTTACTTCAGTCTTCTGGGATATGTAGCAGGTCACCAGAAGATATGGCAGTGCACTACAGAAGGAGGTAACCCTTCAAATTTTATTACACACTATTGGGTTGTTGAGTGCTATATAGGATATATGCTTCTACTTAAAGGAGCATGGGGTTGGGGTTGGGATATGATTTCAGGTGACGCAGCGTTCTATTACGCTAGCCCGCTTCCACAGGGACTCGGGTTCAAGTCAACAGCGTTGCGTTTTAGCTGGGTCGAGCGTCCGCATCAAAGGCACCGAAAGGGTCATCAGTAAGGCATGAACAGGTTCTGATTTATATTCCCTGTTTTGCCTTAACTGATCCTGCTCAGGGTTATAGAGGGCAGAGTTTTGAGGGTCCGGAATTTATCCTAGAATTCCCAATGTGCTGGCAGATTTGTACCCAGTACCGGGATAGGCTGGACAGGGTCTGTAACCAGGGCATCCCTGGTCTGGGGTGGGTTTTGTAACGGAAAACTCGTGGGGCCCTCGGCGAGCTGGGACCCTGGTACCTGCTCCATTTGTCCTTCACCCAGAACCCAGACCTTCTTGGTCCCTTCTCTGTGCCATGAGTTGCCAGGCTCCTGTTCGGTGCCACTGTCTCACTGGTCTCTCCGGCGCCAGATCTCGTTGGTCTATACTGTGTACAGCACCTGCGGGCACAACATAACTGACAGCCTTATTTTGGCTTGGTTTGGTTACAGTGGTGGTTTTCGATGCTCCGGTTCGAATACAGGTCTACCAGTTATATTGTGGTCCCAGGTCTGGCGGGCAGGACAGGCCAGTGTGAGAATAGAGAGCAGTTCTTTGAATCATTTCTTCAGCAGTTCTTTGAAAACAAAGGAGATCAAAAGAGTACTACCTACAATAGGACAGGCAAATCCACTTAAAAACACTTATACAGCTTGTTACAAATAAGCAGCGAAAAAGTCAACAGTCTTTCTGGAGTGGCATCGTTTCAGTAATAAGGTGATCATTAAAGCTGACTGTGGTTAAGGTGGTTAAGGTACTGGTCTATGGATCAGAATACCCAGGGTTCAAATCCCACCTCTGCCACAGTTGGGTCCCTGAGCGAGGCCCTTAACCCACCATTTGGTTCGATTGTAAGACTGTGTTAATTGTACGTCGCTCTGGATAAGGGTGTACTCCGGGTACTCTGGTTTCCTCCCACAGTCCAAAGACGTGCGTGTTAGATTAATTGTTGATTAAGTGTGTGACTGCATACGCCCTACGATGGATCTAGGGTTGCTCCTTCCCTTGCGGTCAGAGTTGGCCCCGTGTGAAGTGTAAATGTAAAGTTAGTCTATAAAATTGTAAAGTTAGCACCCTTTTGTTAGCACATTGTCGTTCCTTTTCAGTCAGTGTTTGATCCACACTACATTTGCTGACCCTCACACTCTTTATCATCGCAAAAAAACTCACAGAATGGGTGCCATTTCCATCCCTGGTACATTATATCTATAAATAATGAATACTGTAAAACTTAAGTAAGGTGCCCGGTGGGTAGCACCGCCACCTCGCAGCAAGAAGGTCCCGGGTTCAATCTCAGGGTGGGTCCTTTCCGTGTGGAGTCTGCATGTCCTCCCCGTGTCTGCGTGGGTTTACTCCGGGCACTCCGGTTTCCTCCCACAGTTCAAAGACACGCGTGTTAGGTTAATTGGTGTCTCCAAAGTACGATGGATTGGCATCCCATCTAGGGTTGTTCCTGCCCTTGCACCCGGAGTTGCGGGTGGATTTGTGAGATGTTCCTGTTCTCTAATAATACACTTTACTATGAAATATCATGAATGAGATCCTTCACAATTTTTTTTAAATTTGTACTGTTGCATCACTCCATATTGCACCTGTGCCTTAAATATTGATATTTTTTATTTTAAGTGCAAATTTCGGTCACGTTTCCTGATTTTCTACGAATCCTGTTCAATAGGAAATTGTATCGTCCAGACCGGCCGAAGTTCCTTTTATTTTTGTTCTGTTTATTTGATGATATTTTACTGTTATTTCGACTGAGAAGGCCAATCTCAACTCACTATCTTGTTACCCAAATGATTACTTGTAAAAATTGTAAAAATAACATTTTTGATCAATCATTAGAGCGTGCTCAGTTGTCACAACGCTATTAGTATGGATGCCATGTAATTAGATTTGATGCATTTGCTAATGCTGGCCTGAAAACTCAGTCCTCGTAAAGAATAAAGTATAAAGAATATGACGAGAAACCATGTGAAAATAAAAAAGTTAGCTGAGACTGACCAATATTTTTTTAAAATAAATAGATAAATGCGTGCGTCAAGGAAACGGCAAGCCAATTGTCTCGTTCGCTGTACGTATGAATAAAATTCATATTCAATGTGATTATAATTCCAGGTCTAGGCCAGTTTTTGCTGCTGGACCAAAGCGATCCTCTAAAAGTCCTTTTAAGAATGCTTGGTTTACACACAACATCCTTTCTGGGTGGTTCGTGAACAGCGTCTTTCTTTCTCAGCTAAAAAGAGCCAATTTGCAGCAGACTTTTGCCTAGTCTTTGCAGTTAGGATGGAACGTGTTTTGGATGTGAAGGACGTTAGTCGTCTGTAATGGAGCTACCAGGAGCTAGAGAAGCGCTTAGGGTGGACGGTGCACTGGAAGGCATCGTTTAATTAAGTTTAGTCTGGACGTTTAAAGATAGACACACGCTGTAAACGAGCTGCTATAAGATTCACATGCTGCTTGGTTGACTGAGGAGTAAAATCTCTCTCTTTCTCTCTTCGAACCAGGACGCTCCATCAGCAGTTCGAGAGCTATAAGGAGCAGGTAAGCAGGATCGGGGTCGACAACAAGCGGCAGCAGGTCCATAAGGACGACGCCCCTACCTGCGGGATCTGCCACAAGACCAAGTTTGCGGACGGCTGCGGGCATCATTGCTCCTACTGCCAGACCAAGTTCTGTGCCCGCTGTGGTGGGAGGGTGTCTCTACGCTCCAACAATGTGAGGAACAGCCAATATAGTTTGCTTTCCCTGCTCCACCTCTCTCTCGTGCTGTCCATCCAGCTCTCCATCCTCCCATCAATCCTCCACTCATGTCGCTCCTTCATTTTCTCTCCCGATGCCTTGCCCGGTCATGTCCCGCTTGCTTGTCCTGGTCCTTGGCTCCAGTCTTGGCCAACTTTCTGAATGACATTCAAACAGGAATGAAAGTGGAAGACGGTGACATTTAAGGAGTTTAAAAGCCAGATAAGTGTAGTTATTTCAATCATGTTACAGGAAGAGGTACCCAGCCGCTACAGACTGTTATTTTCCTGTAGCACTTCAGCCAAACGGTCAGGAAAGCTCTCGAAGGATCTCGAGATCGACATTATAAACCAGATGGTCCATTATTTTACAGTATTACGCTGAAATATAGGTCTACCTCGGTTCTCAACCGCCTCGGAACTCAGCGAATTTGCTTCTCAATGCTTTTTGACTTGGAAAAGAATAGTCTCGGCTCTTGTTGTTTGCTCGGTACTTGCTTGCTCAAACTTGTGTGAGTCAAGAGACTTTAGGAGCCAAAACTCGATTCAGGATTGACATTTTATGATTCAGTGAACAGTGATTCAGTGATTCAGACTCAGAATAGCCCTTGTTTAGGGCAGATCTCCGCCGTGCTTATGGTGTTTGCCCTTATTTTTACATTTCCCCATCGTTAATCAGGAAGCACCTGTAAAGTAAATAAAATGCCTTATACATTGTGGATAACTGTACAGTGGGGGTCAGGACCCGATTCATTCAGTTTACGTTATTGCTAATAGGAAAATTTGAATTGCGTTGAACTGAATGCCGAATGGTTTCGGCACACTTTCTGTTGCCTCCTCTCTTGTGCTTTAGCAAGACACTTAGTCTACCGGTGAGCTCAGGGTGCTAGCTGCTAATGCTAACTGCTCAGCATGATTGAAATTGCGCTAACAATAGAGTAGATGTAGATGTAGAAATAAAGAAAAAACCCGATAAACACAGCGGAGATCCACACTGAGCGATTAAATCTGAATCACTGAGTCACCGTGTACTGAATCGTGAATCGAGCTGAAGCGAGTCACGTTCACGAACCACGAGCCACGCTCTACTTACACAATTTTAAGCAAGTGCGCCAGGAAAACCGAGCAAACTACGACAGCCGAGACAAATATTTCCATATAGCACATTTATTGGCGCATTGTGCGCTGTGGCTTTACAATTGCATATTCTCATTACATCTTCTAAAACATAAAGCCATCATTTTCGACCAGTTTCAAGACGGTGAAGACGAGAACCAAGGTACCACGGAATTCGAAGCCTATTTTTGTGCATTTGAAATAGATTTATGCTGCTCTTCGAACTTGAGATATTCAGTGCTGTAATTTAGCATTTTTTTTCAACAGCAAATTTCTCCACCCCGCGAGATACCGTCTTAACATTTTCTGAGTTAGCAAATTCAGTTCCATAAATCTATATTCCAATTCAGTTCCATTTTATTTGTGTAGCGCTTTTGACAATAGAAATAGTCACAAGGGAGCTTTACGTTGTTACATAAACATTGTCACAAATTGGACCCTGTTGTCCTTAATGAGAAAGCCAAATGGCCACAGCGGAAAGGAAAAACTCCCCGAGATTACCAGGAAGAAACCTTGAGAGGAACTCCGAGTCAGAAGGGAAACCCATCGTCATTTGGGTAATAAACATAATTAACATTATACAATACGACATTTAAATGAGCCATTGATTACTGGGATTGTGGTAGCCTAGTGTTTAAGGTACCTGAAGGTCCAGGGTTCAAATCCCACCTCTGCCCCAGTTGGTTCCCTGACCAAGGCCCAATGAATTGTAAGTCACTCCGGATAAGGGCGTCTCCTAAATTACATAAATGTAAATGTAAATTGATTCATCTACAACCCGGGAAAAAAAACATAAATAGGATAATGGAACAAATTTAGTATTTCCTAAAACTGTTCAACATTCAGCCATCAAATATCTCAAGTTGATCAAACGTCACATGAACGTAAATCACGCACGCCAATGATCATTCTATCAGTATTTTAGATCTCCGTATTATACGAGTAGTTCTGAGCCAATCCGAAGACACCCACCGTCAAACATACCCGTATAGAAGAACAGCTGCTCCTGCAGAATCTCGTAGGCAGATAGCAGGCAGCACTTTTTCCTCAGAGGCCATTAAGCATAGATTTTCCCTTCACACCAGTAATGTGTTGATTGGCTTGAGTTCCTGCAGCGTGGCATGGAGTGGATTATTTTTAGGCACAATGCTCACTTTATTTACCTGAGAATATATTCTCGTTCTTGGGCATGCTGAGTGGCAATCTGCCCCTATTCTGTCCTGCCCGGTTTGGGCTGGCCTGTGCGGGCACACGCTGGGATCGCGTCGTGTTCAGTGACAAACCATGAGTGAAATAAGCATGGGTACTGTATTAATTCAGTCCTTTTAATGGGAGGATTATTTAGTCCGGGATGTCGGTGTAATATTGTGTGTACATTTATGAGAACTTTTTTTTATTTTTTTTAAGTCGCATCAAATAAGTACGTCTGTACCCCTTGTCTGTCCCCTCATTGAATCTGTCATAGCTGTAATCAAACAAGCAGCTTTATTTTGTATTTTTTTGTGAATAGTGAAACAGAAATGAATCACGTACTTGTTGAACGTGTATCTTGCTGCCTGTGTGTAAGGTAGTGCCAGATCTTTGAAAATGCCTCTTGCTTAAAGATCAGGAATGAACACTAAATTGGGAGACAATCAGGTAGAAGCAGCAGCAGGAGCATCTATACTTATTACAAATGTCCTACAAGACATGGCTTCCGTGCCCCTGTGTCAGTGGATCATAGTCAGAAGCAAAACTTGGAGCTTTCTACAATCCTCGAAATGTGGGGCATTTGCTTTTGGTGACTCAAAACGTCTTTTCGAAATTCAACACTACTACTAAGTTTCTCCTGTTACTGCTTTCTGTTTCAGGAGTAACAGCAAGTAACAGTAACAGGGTTCGAGCTATGTGATGACTGCATGTCCTTCCAGTGTGGGTTTACTCCGGGTACTCCGGTTACCTCCCACATTCTAAAGACACGCATTAGGTTAATTGATTCATGTAATTGGCACGTGTGTGTGTGTGTGTGTGTGTGTGTGTGTATATATATAGTCATATGAAAAAGTTTGGGCACCCCTATTAATCTTAATCATTTTTAGTTCTAATTATTTGGGTGTTTGCACCAGCCATTTCAGTTTGATATATCTAATAACTGATGGACACAGTAATATTTCAGGATTGAA